>CM028137.1:744495000-744525000 GCA_016271365.2 Neoceratodus forsteri | reverse complement strand
CTGTGACCCTATTCTCAGTCACACTTTTATTCACCAAAAAATGGAGCAACAAAATTCACCAAATTAGCCCCAGTACAGAAGAAGAATTATTATTTATATAGCGCTTTTCATACATCCAAAGTGCTTTACAAGCAATGCTAGACTGGTAGTGAAGTGACTGAATGTGTGGTGGCGGCCATATCGCACATCATCACCCACACACAGCCTGGATAATTGCATGAACCGGTTCATGGGAAGGGGAATGTTGGCCAGGACACGTGGAATGTTCCCTACTCTTTGCGAAGAGTGCCCTGGGTTCTTTTACTTCCACCTGGACACCCACCAGGACAACACCAGGATGGGCAGAAGGGACCTCGGTTTAACGTCTCATCCGAAGGATGGCACAGTACAGCACCCCCCAATACTGCAGTCGGATGCCAGCGATTTTTAGGTGCAAGACCAATCCCGGTGTGGGACGAGAACCCATGACCTTCTGGTCCAGAGGAGGATATGCTACCAACTGAGCCACGCTGACACCATAAATGTTTTATTGTGAGCACAATTGATTTGAACTAGAGGAGGCAGATACCCCCTTCCCACCGGCACAGATCCTACTATTCAAATGAAAGTGTCCAGATGCTACAGTATGCAGTAATAGTTTATGCACAGTAAGGGTGCTGAATACCTCCATAAACATGAGTGCTTATGGCCCAGTGCCATGCATGCAGATGTTAGCTGTGGCACAACATACACAGCTGTCCCCCTATGGCTGCTTTTTCCTGCTGACAAACTTCCTGAAACTGTCCTTCACCAGTCTCCATGGTATTATAGTGGGTCCTCGCCTCATTGCTGGCATCCATACTAACTCTATTGCACTGGCTTCCCCCTCCTTTCTCCCCTCCAGTCCTGCAATGATCTGTGTCCCCTGACACCCATGCATACCCAGCGCAGTACTCCAATTATCTTTGTGTTATTTGCGGGCAATCGGCTAAGTGCTAAAATGGATGTGTCTACCCCGTTCTGTGTACCAGCACAGTTTGATGTGTGCTGGCATGGAAGTGCTCCATGACACTCTTTGAGTGTAGCTTGGGGGTTGCAAGTAACGGACTTGTGGTAAATCATTTTACAGTGATTTACCGCGAGTCTCTTGAGACGGAGAAGTGGGCCTTGTATGTTTTAACGGGAATCTGGAGAGACAGAAACGAATAGTAAGCTACTGTATGTTTTCCATATATGGCTACAATGTATTTTAATTATGCTAAATTGGTCTCTTTTTGGTTTACTTTTTTTTCCTAATGATATCAGTATAACAGCATTTCTTATAGTCCCAACAGCAATATCTTAAGTACTGTAATGTGCAATCTGCATATTAAGGACAAGCTAATATTAAGAGCAGATTCTCTAGCCCAAAATGAGTCCTTAATAGACAAGTTCCAATGTATTTAAATTTACGATATATGAAAGAGAGGAACAGTAAAAGATGCATACATTATATATTGCAGTTCTCAAACAAGTAGCTCACCACCAGCAAGGACCATTGCCAATAGAAGTGAATTAAATCCATAAAGCTATTACTTTGGCTCTGAAGTCTCCACCTTGAATCAAAAGGCACTAAGTGTTGTGTCAGGTTAAACTAAAACTTTTATTATTAAAAGCATAAAGATACATGGACAGCTGGTCCCACAGCTGGACGTTTTTGTATCCCTTCAGATGCTTTTTCAAAGCTGGTGAATGCATCAAACAGTGCAATATTTATAGTGCTTCCAATTAAAAACAATTGATAGCGGAACAATGCATTCTTTACAAATCACATGCTGAAATTTAAATAGATGAATTAAAATCAATTACTTCAAACAAGGTAACATATAGGCACACTCAAGCCCAGCACAGCAGACAATCGTCGGACCATGGGGGAGCCCCTGAAAGGCCCCAGACCACAGTTCTCACCCCACACTCAAGCCCAGCACAGCAGACGATTGTTGGACCATGAGGGAGCCCCTTAAAGACCCCAGACCACAGTTCTCACCCCACACTCAAGCCCAGCACAGCAGACGATCGTTGGACCATGAGGGAGCCCCTTAAAGACCCCAGACCACAGTTCTCACCCCACACTCAAGCCCAGCACAGCAGACGATCGTTGGACCATGAGGGAGCCCCTTAAAGGCCCCAGACCACAGTCCTCACCCCACACTCAATCCCAGCACAGCAGACGATTGTTGGACTGTGAGGGAGCCCCTTAAAGGCCCCAGAATCACAGTCCTTGCCCTACACTCAAGCCCAGCACAGCAGATGATTGTCAGACCATGGGAGAGCCCCTTAAAGGCCCCAGACCACAGTCCTCACCCCCACACTCAAGCCTAGAACAGCAGACGATCATTGGACCTTGGGGGAGCCCCTTCTAGGTAATAGCCAGCTTCCCTGCTCTAGCCTTTTGCAGAAGGTGTTTCAGCACCATCTTTTCTGCTCTCTGAACTGTACAGACAGAATTTGGGAGATGTGTTACTGCCTGCACCAAGCAACTGTCAGCCTGAATTCTGAGGGGTGCTTTCAGGCCTTGCATCTACCTACTGGACTGTTATTTCTCAGCATTCTGCTTAGCACGCTTCTAGCTACTTTATTTGACTATTGTGCTTGACAATTACAATAATGCACCATGTAATTAGCATCCTCAGAATATAGTATTAGGAACCCCCCCAAAAAAATAAGCAAACACATTAAATGCTTAAACACATACTATCACCCTATATGTGCACATACATTTATGCTGTTATAACAGGTGTAACAGACAGAATAAATACAGAATGAAAAAAGGCAGCATCATGAAAATACTGTATAGCAGATTATATTAGCTTTCTGTGTATATTAGCTGAAAGCAAAGAACCGCTAATATAAACAGACCGCTAATATAATCTGCCATGCTAACTGCACTCCAGCAGTAAGCACTGATCGCTAAATATATCAGGCGCTAATATGTACAGCTAGAGTCATGGCACTAGATATATCAGATGCTAATATTAACTGCTATACAGTGTGTGTGTGTGTGTGTGTGTGTGTGTGTGTGTGTGTGTGTGTGTGTGTGTGTGTGTATATATATATATATATGTGTGTGTGTGTATATGTATATGTGTGTGTGTATATATATATATGTGTGTGTATATATATGTATATGTGTGTGTATATGTGTAGATGTGTATGTATATATGTGTATATATTATATATATATATATATATATATATATAGGCAGATGAAGCACAGTACTCAGATACTTAAAATTATGTCTTTAAATACGGTGTTAGTTGAAAATTATAATTTAATCCAGGGTACTCATAAGATTTTACCTTAAACTGCCAGAAAGTTTCTCTTTGTAACAGCTGATTATCCAAATCCCCACCCCTAACACCAACATGTACTCTCTCTCTATGCCTTGAAACCAGATTGGTGATCAGTGCCTTTAAGTTGTGTATGTTGTGCTAAGGCACTTATCCCATCTAATTTTTCAATGCTTCTAATATGCTGTCCAATCTATTCCTTAAATTTTATTCACGTTTTACCCACATAAAAAGCAGAACATTTTTATGTTTGCTTGCGTGCGTGCGTGCACAAGAAACATTTCATCACAGCTTAGGAGAGAAGCAGGGTTTTGGAGGTGGGGCACTATGGGGGCCAATGCCCCCAGTGTCTTTTGAGGCTTGGCCCACTTTCCCCAATGTGGTGGCACACTGCTGCTGACACTAGTTCAGCCAGCATGCCACCACCATGAAAGGAATCCCCTACTGCAATGATGGAGTGACCCATCATTGCAGGGCGGTCCCTTGCCTGGTGTAAAATTTCTTTTAACATGGCAGAGGGCCGCAAGTCTCGCCACCCACCTCAGAATCCCGATGAAAACTGACTTGGGGGTTCCCAATCCCCCTGTTGGCATGTCCCCCTCCCAAGTTTATTTGCCGATGGGGTAGCCCAATTCCTGTTGGCATGAAACGCCCCCCCAATTTATGTTCCGAGGGGGTGCCCAATCCCCCTGGGCTCAAGCACTCCCACTCCCCCCCACCACACTGTATGGCCGACAGGGGTGCCCAATCCCCGTCAGCTCCAGTACCCATCTCCCCAACAAACACCCAGCCAGGTGGCATGCTGGAAGCATGCCAAAGTCCCCCAATGTCTTTGTTTAATTTTAAAAGCTGTAAGAAAAGAAAACGGTCCATTGTTGAGCACTGTTTAATTTTAAATGCTGTAAAAAAAGAAAAAGGTCCCTCGTTGAGCCCCATGCCCCACCCCCAACCCACGCCCACCTGCTGCATACTCTACCTCCTCACACCCCCCCTCACCCCATACTTACCTCAGGAGCCTGGCGCGGCGATCTTCGGTGAACCAGGAACATTTCTGCACTCTTCAAAGCCGACCGCGAACTAAAGAAATGCCAGTAAGCTGTATAATGGCATAAATGTATTTTTTTTCAACTTTAGTGCATATCTCGGCCATTTTTTCAAATTTTGGCACTAAATTTTCAACATGGGGTTCTTCGGACCCCACCTCATGAATTCAGTCACTGTCATCTCGTTATTGGATCCTGAAAGGTGATTTTGCGGTCACTGTGTGGAATCACCTTTCTGGACTGATTAACGAAACACCAGCATCACTGTTCATGAGGTGGTCACTCAAAAAGCCTATGTTGCAAATTTGGTGAAAAAATTCCAAAAAAAATGACTGCGTTATGTGCGTGCATTGCGCAGTTTCTATGCATGCTCATAACTCCATGAATTTACAATATTTTCACTCCAGGTTTTCAACATTGGCATTTTTTTTCACACCTCCTTACGAACAGTACAGCTGTCATTTTTCACATCCTGTCCAAAATGTGTTTTCACACTCCCAGCGCAGAATAGCGTGATCGCTTGTGGGAAATCAGTGTTCGGGACAGATTAAGAAAATCACCGTGACACTGTTCATGAGCAGAGGTCCTAAAATGGCTATTTTGAAAATCTGATGACAAAAGTTCATAAAATGACTGTTATATGCGTGTGTTGCACAATTTCCATGCACCCTTGTAACTTCGCAAATTTGTAATATTTTCACTTCAGATTTTCAGCATTGGCATTTTGCCACACCTCCTGATGAACAGTACAGCTGTCAGTTTTCATATCCTTCCTGAAATATGCTTTTGCACATCTGGCACACATCTGGTGCACAATGGCGCTGTCACTGTGAGAAATTAATGTTTCAGACAGATTAAGAAAGTCATAGTGACAGTGTTCATCAGCAGAGGTCACAAAATGCCTATGTTGAAAATTTGGTGAAATAATTCCACTAAATAACTGTGGTAAAAGCATGTGTTGCACAGTTTCCACGTACGCTCAGAACTTCGAACATTTTTAATATTTTCACTACAGATTTTCAACATTGCCATCTTTTCACACCTCCCTATGAATGGTGCAGCTGTCATTCTTCACATCCTGCCTGATCTGTGTTTTCACACATCTGGCGCAGAATGGTACGGTTGCTGTGGGAACTCGAAGTTCGGGACACATTAACAAAATCACAGTGCCACTGTTCATGAGAAGAGGTCCCAAATGCTTTCATGAGGTGGGCCTCACAAAAAGGCCATGTTGAAAATTTGTACTGCAAATGCCAACACACGCCTGGGGCATTAGGGTTTCTAACCATCACGTCCTACCCTGTACAGACTGACAGGCATCAGAGGTGTAACTTTGGATCACTGGCTTTAATGCTCATGCCATCCCTCCCCCAACCTGAAGCCAGTGACAGGCATCGAGGTGTGCCTTGCGCTGTTCAGCCCCAGACTTCACCCCATTCTCCTGTACTGCACTCATTTCAGCGTATGTCCTTATGAAATGGGGTGACTGTGAAGCCGAACACCCCAAGGCACACCTCAACACTTGTCAGTGTCTACAGGATAGGGTGAGGTGAAATGCCGTGAGCATTATAGGCAACATCCCACAGGCACACCCCAATGACTGTCCATCTCTGCAGGGTGGAGGTGGGATTGGCGTGAGTTCAGTACTTCACTGCCACTCCTATTCTTCATCTGTCTAACTCCTGCACATACAATGCTAATATCAGCAAGCAAACATTCGGCACTGACAAATGCTTGTTTACAAGTGGCTAAATAAATTACATTTTCTGTAGTACATGTAATAAAATGAAAAATACAAAATTCCCTCTTATTTACAGGTTTTACAAAAGCATTTCCAGTCAAAATATATCTACAAAAAAACACAATTTCCACATTTGTGGATACCCTTAAGTAGTTGTCTTTATTTTGTCCATTCTCCCTGATATTCCCAGTATGTGCTATGTACTAGTTTGTCACGAAGATTTTGCCCATGCTTGTATATCACTTTAGGTGCACTGGTTGCAATCTTACTTAACTTTCTTTCAGTGCATAGAATAGACAATTTTTTTTGTATTATAGAGTTAGCCAAATGTACTTGTGGGCTAAAAGTAGTAATGAAAGCAGGAGCTCCACTGGGATTAACATTTCCAAGTTTTGTTCTATTATTACCAACAGTATGTAATAAAGAATCCCTTGAGCATACATCAGCTCTTATTTTAGCCTTACTGACAGTTTCCACATCATAACCTCTACTCAAAAATCTATCTGTTAAAACCTGTGCTTGTATCTCATAATCAGTTTCTTTACTGCAATTTCGTTTCATGCACATAAATTGACCTGCTGGTGTTTTATTTTTGACATGCGCAGGATGACAGCTACTGTAATGCAAAAGGGAATTTTTATCAGTGGACTTTCCATATAAAGTTATCAAATAGACAAGTTCCAATGTATTTAAATTTATAATATATGAAGGAGAGGAACAGTAAAAGATGCATACATTATATAATGAATATAGAGACTACAATGTATGATGAAAAAAGGGACACTACAGTCTCAGTACAAAATGTTACATGCATGTTTTATGTAGTGCATTTATGGTCTCTCTTGAACTATATATATCTATATCTATATATATTCTCCCATTGAGAAACCGGGTTATAATTTGCCGTTATAAAACACGGGCCAGGTTTCTCGCATTCTGTGCATGCCTACGTTCTTTTTCCTCACTCACTGATCCCGGAACTGTCGGGTCACGAACTACAACTGTGACATACAACAAAATCAGAACTCGGGAGGAATTACACACTTCATCTTAAAACAAATTTCCACTCCTACATGAATCTTTCTCATAAGGAGTCTACCTCAAAAATAGCCACCTTCCCCGAATTATCTTCAAGAAGAAACAAGCGAGGATCATTGCTACAGCATGGACATGGCCCTCTTATCCCTGCTCACTCACGTCAGGTAGCAAACCATGAAACCAGTCAATTTTTTTCCTTTTTTGTATTGGTGAAAGTAAATAAATAAAATAAACCTTACTTCTCTGACTCAAAACAGCAATCAAATTTTTTTTAAACAGCAGCTGCACGCAAGTTACACGCTCACTGATTTTAACAAACTGATGCTGGGAAAACACTCCCCAGCAAT
The DNA here is from genome assembly GCA_016271365.2 of Neoceratodus forsteri. Classification (NCBI taxonomy): domain Eukaryota; kingdom Metazoa; phylum Chordata; order Ceratodontiformes; family Ceratodontidae; genus Neoceratodus; species Neoceratodus forsteri. Next base: position 744,517,522 of record CM028137.1, on the reverse strand, counting down.
TACATAAGTGTATGGGGGCGAGTGAATAAATGAAAAATTATGTGCACCCTCGGTGTGGGATGCTCATATAAACCCCTTGGGCTTCGCCCTCGGGGTTTTTATGTAGCATCCACACCTCGGAATGCACATAATTGCTCATTATGCACTCACCCCCATACATTATTGTCTATATAATTCATTGCAAAAAACTCCATTAATGCATCAGTTAGGGTTGATTCCACACCAACAAAAGTCTGGGAATTTGATGTTAGGGTTACCAACCCTACCCCCACACACACACACACCCTCCACAGACCAACAGGTGCCGGGGTGTGCCTCGTCATTGGCCCAAACTCTCACCCCATTCCATGTGTAAACAAGCTGGGATGGTACAGTATAGGAGAATGGGGAGAGAGTTAGGCACGACAACCCCAAGGCACACCCCGGCACCTGTTGGTCTGTGGAGGGTGGGGGTGGGTTTAGGATTGGTAACCCTAACATCGAATTTCCAGACTTTTGTTGGTGTGGAATCAGCCCTAATTGATGCATTAATGGAGTTTTTTGCAATGAAGTTCCCTTCTTTTTGAGAAAGTGAAATGTTATTCATGGTATCCATAGATGGGAGCAAGGTCCCTTCAGGGCCTCTGCTCCTACCCACCCATAAGTATAGAGGCATAGCACAGGAGGGCCCTGTGTTCCCAGTTTTGCAAAATGGGATGCGTATTTGGGAGTGTGGGCCCTCTGGGCTATGCGCTCAGACCCATCCATAAGTGTAGAGACTTAGCACAAAGGGCCCTGTGCTCACAGTATTGCAAGATGGTTTCCATGGGTGGGAGCACCATCCCTCTGGGCCCTGCACACCCACCTACCTATAAGTATAAAGTCATAGTGCGGGAGGGCCCTGTGCTTTTAATTTTGCTTAATCGTATCCATAGGTGGGAGTGCAGGCCCTCTGGTGCCTGTGCTCCCATCCACTCATGAATGCAGAGGCATAGTTTAGGAGGGCCCAGTGCTCCCACTTTAGCATAAATGGTATGCATAGGTGGGAGCGTGTGCCCTCTGGGCTAGATACATTGCAAAATTAAATTTCGCCAGTGAAATTGCCACGTAACCAGCAATTTCACCACATGAAACATCTTGCAAAATTCTGCCATTCCATGAAAATTTTTTTCCGGTGTGAAATTGCAAAATTTAGCCCACAAAATGCATAATTTCACGACAAAATTAGCAATTTTGTCCAGATTTCACCAAATGTCACCTGAATTTCATCATTTCACAAGTGAAATTTCACATTTTGCCCATGGAATTTCACATTTCTCACCTGCAAAAATATTTTGCGGATTTCATGAAATATTCCATGGAACAAAATTTTCTAATTTTGCACATCGAGACTCTGGGCACTGCGTTCCCACCTACCCATACATACAGACACATTGTGCAGGCCTAGAAGCATTCCCAGTAACCCTTGTACTGCAAATGTGGCAATATCTCAGTAACCATAACAACTTTGGAAAAAAATAATTCACAGTTGTATTCATGACCTGGCTACCTCCATGCATGCTTATGTACTAGGCTGCACTTTGCAAAAAATCTGTATCTTGAACCATTTTCAAGACATAGATTCCAAACAGCGTTGCAGCCACCATAATGTTATCTTATTGTAAAATATGCAACTTCAGACTGCTGTAACTCTGGAGCTGGTGTAAATGTTTTTATCAAACCAGCAAAGACACATACAATATATAGGGCAAGGACTTGCCACCCTGTAAATTTCAGCTCAAAAGTCCTAACTGTTGTCTTGCTATGAAGTGGGGAAAAAAACTGATGTTTTGGGGCTGTTGAACTGCAGAACATTCGTGAAAGTCCCACCATTGTAGATGCGAGACTTTCACCAAAGTACCCATGGAACTTTCGTGAAAGTCTGCAGAACTTTTGTGAAAGTTCTGCTGCTAAGATGGCATAAAAACTTTAAAAACATATTTCTTAGCAACCAGGGGGAAAACTAATTCCAGGGCCATGTTCCTAGGGCCCCGATTAGGTAAACCCAAGTGATGGTGTTTGCCTAGGGGCAGTATTTATTGAAATACATTTTTTCTGCCTCACTAACTGAAAACAAAATGGTGGATTTGTGAAGGTACCAAACCCATTTGCGAAAGTAAAAAGTGCTTTTGTGAAAGTAAAGTGCTTTCAAGGGGAACATATATTTTTTTTCTCTCAGGCTATAATGGGAAGCTTTAAAGTTTAATAACTTTTGAATGGATTAATATTTTTTCACCAAACCTTCAAAAGGCACTTCCCTGACCCATTCTCCATATACCATGAAAATTTCAGACCAGACGGACAAACATTTCAGGCTGTAGAGACGAGCAAAGAATGTCAAAAAGTGAAGGAATTTTCACTTTTTTCACACTCCGGAATCGCAATTCCAACTGGAAAGAAATTTTCCAGATCAAGAGATCTATGGTACTAGACCAGGCAAATCAGACAAACAGTTGCAGAGTTATTAAAGTGCAAAATTTGGGGTTTAACATAGAAGTGACCTTGCAACCCAACTATACTGGCCCTACTGGACTAGTGTAATATGCATGTATGTATGTGTATATGCGGTCGTGACAGTATAGTTAGTGTTGAGTAGGGACTTTAATGTTAAACCCCAAATTTTGCCCGTTATTAACTTTGCAACTGTTCAATGGATTTGCACAAAATTTGGAATACGTGACCTCATGTGGTAGATCTCTATTTTTCAAGTTATGTTTTGGTCGGTCTTACGCTTATTTCGCAGCAAAGCACTGAAAAACACATTTTTCACCACTTTTGACATGTTTTTTGCCCATTGTGCTGTGACCACATCGTTTGGTCATTTGGTTTGAAAATTTCAGGATAGAAATAGTTTGGGTCAAAGAACAATCCAGCATTAGTTTGGTGAAAATATATTAATCTATTCCAAAGTTATTTAATTTATAAGTTTTGGGTTCTGAGCATGTTCAGTTCACTCTAAGATTTATATGTATTTTTTGCGAAATGGGATTGGGCTCACGGTCAAGGATTTTGTCAGCTCACAAAAGGGAATTTAAAAAATCCCAGCCTGTGAGAAAAATTTTCCCTTTCGAGACCCATCTTGTTTTCATTTTTTTCCCCAAACAAAATGTTGTAGCTGCCTCCATAGATGACTTCTTGTTGCAATAAGCCATGGGTTTTGTTCAGGGAGATGCCCTCTACCAACCTATACCATTGGTTTGCTTTGTTGTGGCCAAAAAATGGGCATTTCAAATTTTGAAATTCTACTTTCATAACTCACTTCTGCTCCACTTTCGTGAGCTGACAAAATCCCAGTTCGCAAGCCGATCCCCTTTTGTGAGGTAGCAAAATCCTTGACTGTGACTTGGGGATCAGATGACCCATCTCTCAGATGAGTGACTCACGGTCAAGGATTTTGCTGCCTCACATAAGGGATCTCTTGCAGACTGAAGTTGTCAGCTAGCAAAAGGGATTAGGTTTTGAATCCTTTCAGTGAACTGACAAAATCCCAGTCCGTGAGCTGACAAAATCCCCGTCTACGAGCAATCCCCTTTTGTGAGGTAGCAAAATCCTTAACTGTGACTTAGGGACCAGATGGCCAAAATCTGACAGTCAAGGATTTCTCGTGGACAGTAATTTTGACAGTTCATGAACAGGGACTGACCTCGCGGTCAGGGATTTTGCTAGCTCATGAACAAGAAATGTTTAAACTTTTAAAAACTTTGACACTGCATTGTAAATTAACAATTCGATCTTTTGACTTGAAATTTACAGGATATAAAGGGGATGCCCCATAGATGTGAATTATGCTATTCAGGTATTGAAAAGTTAATCAGTTATATAGATATGCCATCACAAAGCTGAGATTTTTCCAATAGGATAACATTGTGGTGCGCATAGCTACTTTCAGCACCTGTATCTCGAAAATGAAGTGAGATACAGATTTTTCATTACTTGCGGCTTAGGTAACCTTTTGCTCTAAGCCACAAAAACAAATTTGGACATCATAGATCACACTTGCAATGGAATCTTTTTCCTAAGTTGTACAGTTACTGAGATATTGGCAAATTAGTGGTACAAGGGTTCCTTTTCAGGCCTATTCGGCTACTGTATGGCTCTGTAGTTATGTGTAAGTTGGAGCACAGGACCCAGAGGGTCCACACCAGGGCAGCAGTAATGGGGGGGAAAAGTGGGGAAGTTGTCCGGGGCCCCAAGCTCAGGAGGGGCCCACCTAAGGAGCTGGCATTAACTGGTTTGGGAAATGGTGCCCATTTCAATTGACTTGTCCTGGGCCCCAAAATTCATAGCTGCAGCCCTGGCCCGCACTCCCACAGATGCATATCATTATGCACAGATGGACAGTTTGGTGGGAGCACGGGGCCCAGAGGGCCTGGGCTTCCACCGATACATACCAGTTACCAGGTACAGTACACTGTAAATTAACGGTTTTGTCTTTTGGCTTAAAATTCACAGCGTATAAAGGGGGTGTCTCAGAGATGTGACTTATGCTGTTTGGGTGTAAAAGATTGTATCGGTTCCATAGATATGCCATTATGAAGTTGAGATTTTTCCCATAGGATAACATTGAAGCGCCCACAGTGTTTTTCAGTGCCTGTATCTTGGAAACAATGCAAGATACAGATTTCATCAACTTATCTCATGTGGATATCTTGCTGTCATGATTACAATGACACTTGAATTTTTTTCATAGCTGCTACGGTTGCTGAGATATTGGCAAATTAGTGTTGGTGGCAGCTTTGGGAGGTGGAGGAGGGGCTACTTCAACACGTATAAGTATGTACTGTTATCTAGCAGCAGCGTCTATGTGGCAGCGGCTAAGTGGAGCAAGGAGTCTGACCAGAGTGTGGCAGGCTCTAAAATCAGACTGCTCTTCCTTCACATATGACTTCTGCCACCTGGGAAAGATACTGCTGCTGCTACAGAGCAAGACATTTTGAGTTCCAGGTCTATCCATAAGAGTATATTCCTCCCCCCCTCCTTTTCTAAGTGTGGAGACTGAGCTTTATGAGTTTCGTTTTGAGTACAGCTGCCTGCACGCTGAACTTGTCCCTGGACTGTATCATGAGTAGAATTATCTGCTGTAGACTATATTAAGCATATGCATTAACTATATACTGCTTTATATTGCTTAAAGATTGCTGGAGCATGGTGGTGAATTTTGTGAACCTGGTTGCTAGGCAACAGTACATAGCTACACGCTGCATGCTGCATTATTTGGCGCACCTGTTTGCTGTTTGTACCTCGACCCCACGTTATTCCCATTGGTGGCAGCTTCAGGAGGTGGAGGAGGGGCGACTTCAACACATATAAGTGTGTACTGATATCTAGCAGCAGCGTCTAGATAGCAGTGGCTAAGTGGGTCTGCAAAGTGGAGCGAGGAGTCTGACCGGAGTCAGACCGGGGGTGAATCGGCCCCCAGCAGTATTGCATACTTGATATTCAGGGTACTAATACTAGCATACACCACTTTGTGTTCTCATTTAATATGGCTAATAGAGGGATTTTATTAGGTGTATTGTATATATTGTGTGCAATATGTATTGACAGTTTGGTTTACCACACATTGAAAAATGATTTTACAGTTCAGGAAGATACACAAGCTAGCGTACCTAGAAATCAACCATATGAGTTTGTGTTTAACTGCACTATGATGTATGGGATTAGTGGTAAATATATGAGCTATAATGTGGGTTATTCTATTAGAAAACAAAAGTTAAGAAAATGTGTCATTTATAAACATGTGAAAACTTGGTTTTACTGTTTATTATTGTTACTTCAGTCTGGTAATGTTGATACTAATCCTGGCCCTAATGCAAATAATTTGGCTCATAGTGATTATTTCACACAGGTTTCATGAGGTCCTAAAATTATGCATTTCAATGCTCAAAGTTTATTGTCTAAATTTCATGAGGTGGAATCGTGGATTGGGTTGTATAGTCCTGATGTTTTGGCACTGAGTGAGACTTGGTGGAATCCCATTGTTTTAAACTCGGAAATATGTATTCCTGCTTATAAATTGTTTAGAAATGATCGCATTAGTGGTAGAGGGGGAAGGGTTATGTTCTATATTAAGGGTAATTTAGTGGTGGAAGAACATACTATTTTCAGGGATACTTTAAATCACTGTGACCATATTAGCATTCAGTTGATACTGGGTTCTACTAAAAAATTAACAATATGTTGTGTATATCTTCCGCCTAATGGTAGTAAATTTGGTTTTCAAGAACTACTAGATAAGCTAGATAATAGGTCTTTGGAGAATTTATAATTTTAGGGGATTTTAACTTAAATTGGATTGGTCCTGAGGTCTCTAAATTAAATACAGTCCTGCTTCAGTCTGGCTTTCAACAACTGGTTACTTTACCTACTCGACACAATAACACATCCAATAACCATACACTACTGGATTGGATTTCATCCAATAAACCTAGAAATATGATGAAGTGTGGCTTAATTTCTGATGCCTTTAGTGACCATCACCCTGTGTTTTGCATATGGAATCATGGTGGATTGAAGAAATCTAAGCCAATTACAAGAGGTTCAAGATCTTTTACTAGGTTTAATTTGCAAACTTTTTGTTCACTTTTGGGTAATATAGACTGGTCTTATTTATATCCCATTCCTGATGAAAATTTTACTTTGGATTTTTTTTTCTGAATATACACATGTTTTGGATCAATGTGCTTCATATGTTAAAAGAAGGGTACATGGGAAGTATTTTGGGTGGTTAACGCCTTCCTTAATTAAACTCATGAGACATCAGGATAAGGCATGAAAAACGTGTAAAAGTAGGAATTCTGTGTCTGATTATCAGATTTATAGAACCTTACAGAACCAATGCAAAGCCCAGATAAAAAAAGCTAAAATGGAATTTATCCAACAGAAACAACGTGCAGGCTTATCCAGTACTGAAACTTTTTGGGAAACAATTAATGCACTTATTAATGTATGAGTGGCAAAGTTATTCAGCACAACATTACCTTTCCAATGGTGCTATGCAATCAACTGTAATCAATTCGGTTTTTTTACACTAGTTGAAATACCAAACAACTGTGTTTTTTTCAGATTTTTTCAAGGCGCTTAGGTGAAGCTTGAGAGACAAATGTCAGCCATGCACACCATACCTTAAACACATGTGAATAACTCTTAAAGTATGTGTGATAAACACAAAGTATCTGCAGCAAAATTATTCAGCACAAAATTACCTTTCTAACGGTGCTATGCAATCAGCTGTAATCCATTTAGTTTTTATTTTATACTAGCTGAAATACCAAACTGTGTTTTTTTTTTTTTCAGATTTATTCAAGGTGTTGAAGTGAGGCTTGAGAGGCAAATGTCAGCCATGTACACCATACCTTAAACAAATGCGAATAACTCCTAATGTATACATGTTAGACACAAAGTATCAGCAGCAAAATTGTTCAGCACAAAATTACCTTTCTAACGGTGTTATGCAATCAATTCTAAGCAATTCATTTTGTTTAATATTTAGGTAAAAACTGCTGACTTCTTCAGACGTTTTCCTGGCCTGAGTGAAAGTCAGCTGAGTACATCTACAGGCATTATTGGCCTGAGTAGCTATGCTTTCAGACACCACCTACAGGCGTATCGAGGCCTGAATGAGTTAACACTAACTGATGCATTAACAAAGTTTTTTGTAATGAATATATATATATATATATATATATTGCAAAAACTCTGTTAATGCATCAGTTAGGGTTGATAGTACTGCCACAAAAGTTTGGAAATTCAATGTTATGTTTACCCCCCCAAACCCCAACCTCCACACACCAACAGGTGTCTGGGTGTACCATGGGGTCATCAGGCCTAAGTCACACCCCATTCCATGTGTAAAAAAGCTGACATGGTGCAGTATTGGAGAATGAGGTGAGAGTTAGGCCTGATGACCCCATAGCACACCCCAACACCTGTTGGTGTGTGGAGGTTGGGGGTTGGGTGGCAGGGGTGGGAATCCTAACATCAAGTTTCCAAACTTTTGTTGCTGTACTATCAACCCTAACTGATGCTTTAATGGAGTTATTTTGCAATAAATTTACCTTCTTTTTCAGAAAGTGTAATGTATCTGGTAACTGGTATGTCCCTTCACCCTGTCCATTTTTGCATAATAGTATGCAAATGTGGGAGTGCAGGCCCTCTGGGCCCTGTGTTCCCACTTACACATAAGTACAGAGACATACCCCAGCCCTAGAGTCATGAAAAGGAACCTTTGTAACACTAATTGGGCAATATCTCAGTAACCACAGCAACTATGAAAAAAATTCCACTGCAGCTGTAATCATGACTTGAAAATGCCCATGCATGCTGTAAGCTGCCCAGAGTGAAAAATCTGTATCTCAAATCATTTTTGTTATACGGATGCTGAAAGACGTCGCAGGCACTACAATGTTATTCTATGGGAATTTTCTGAAATTCGGAACACCATAACTATGGAACTGGTGTACATTTTTTTACCAAACCAGAAAAAGGCACATCTGTGCTGCAAGGGCTTGCCAGCCTACAAATATTAACCCAAAAGCCCTAACCATTTAGTTGCAGTGAGGTAACAAAGAAATTGTGTTTTTTGGTATAATACTGTCGCAAATTGTAACACTTTTGCAAAATATGTGAAAGAACGGGTGTGAAAGTGTTGCAAATTGAGAAAGTGGCACATCTGTTCTTTAGCAATTTGCAACAGTACCGGGAGTCTGATATTTAAAAACATATTTCTGGGAGGAATTTTAAAATTCTGATGCCTGCATTGTATACCTCATGCCCCAATTAGGTAAACACAACTGTTAGTGTTTACCTAGGGGCACTAACTTTTGAATTCTGCCTGTTTTTCCTCCACCACTAACTGAAAACAAGATGGTGGAAGGACGACACTGCGGAGGGCATTTGAGACAGTAAAATGTACTGGCAACAGCTTTCATAAGGCACATATATTTTGTTTCTATTGACTATAATGGGAAAATTGAAATTTGAATAACTTTAGAACGGATAAATATTTTTTCACCAAATCTTCAAAAGGCACATCAGTGACCCAGACTGCATAATCCCTGAGAATTGCAGACCAGATGGACAAACCATTTGGGCTGCAGCCCTGAGCAAAGAAATAGCCAAAAAGTGGGTTTTTACACTTCTTGGCATTCTGCAGCTCTGCAACCACACATCTGACTGGAACAGAACTTGCCAGATCCAGAAATCTATGGTACCTGACTGCACAAGCAAAATTTCAGGCAAATCCATCTTAGGGTTTCAGAGTTATTAAAGTGCAAAAGTTTGGGTTTAACATAGAAGTGGTCAGGCCACCCTTACTATAGCTGCACTACTGTGCAGCTATAATATATATCCATTGCAAAAAACTCTGTTAATGCATCAGTTAGGGTTTCTATTATAGTGGGACCATAGGTTTTCCCTCCACTGGAGGACCTCACTGACTCCTGAGCGGTGCGACTGGTCCTGAAACAGCCGCTGCCCGCACTTCCAAGGACCGCTGACACAGCTCTGCAGTGTAAAACCCGACCGTGGCTTCCCCCTCCACCGGAGGACCTTACTGACTCCTGAGCAGTACGGCTGGTCCTGAAACAGCCGCTGGCCATGGTCCCAAGGACCGCTGACACAGCTGTGTAGGTACGGCACTCTACTAGCCAATCAGAATCAAGTGCTTTTGTTGGAGTCTACCCTCTTTGGCTGCTCACTGTTTTTACTCTTTGTATTTCCAAAGGAGCCTTTTGCCACTAAAAACTCCGTAACCATTCCTGTATGCTACAATTTCAGTAAAAAGCTGTTATCCTTGAAATTGTAATAGTTTTAAAGTTATTAATGCTGTATCTATTGTTAAACTTCTAGGCCTTATCTTAGTACACAGTGATTTGTTTTCTGCTTCACCTCTCTCTCTCTCTCTCTTGCTCTCTCCTTCCCTGCCTCTGATCTTGCATTTGAAAATTGCCAATCACCCTCTCCCCCACCTCCTGCTGTTCCACTGTCTCCTTAGCCTGTCTGACCTATGCTCACTGATTTAGACACAAGAATATCACTTGCTCTTGACCTACGCCCCTCGATATAGACAGCAAGAAATAACAGCTCTTTCCTTGCTTTTTGTAGTGGGAGATCAGAACGAGGGTTCCTCCTCCACTGGAGGACCTCAGTGACTCCTGAGAGGTGTGGCTGGCCCTGAAACAGCTGCTGCCCATGCTCCCAAGGACTGCTGACACATCTCTGCAGGTATGGGCTCTATCAGCCAATCAGAATCAAGAGCCTTTTTTGTAGTCTACCCTGATTGTCTGCTCACTGTTTATACTCTGCTTTATATTTCCAAAGGTGCCTTTTGCCACTAAAAACTCCGTAACCATTCCTGTATGCTACAATTTCAGGAAAAAGCTGTTATCCTTGAAATTGTAAGAGTTTTAAAGTGATTAATTCTGTATATATTGTTAAACTTCTAGGCCTTATCTTAGTACACTGTGATTTGTTTTCCGCTTCACCACTCTCTCTCTTTTGCTCTCCCCCTCCCTGCCTCTGACCTTGCATTTGCAAATTTCTAATCGCCCTCTTCCCCACCTCCTGCTGTTCCACTGTCTCCTTAGCCTCTCTGATCTATGCCCACCGATTTAGGCACAAGAATATCACTTGCTCTTGACCCACACCCCTCAATTTAAAGATCAAAAATAACAGCTCTTTCCTTGCTTTTTGTAGTGGGAGACCCAACTGCGGGTTCCCCCTCCACCGGAGGACCTCACCAACTCCTGAGCAGTGCGGCCGGCCCTGCAACAGCCATTGTCCACACTCCCAAGGACTGCTGACACAGCTCTGCTCCAGCCGGTGCTTTGCACTGGCTCCCCACCCTCACCCCACCTCACCCACCCTGGGAGGCCTCTTATTTTTATAGACCTCAGGAGACTAAGTGTCCACTCTATCATTGGATGCTTATAAGAACCAACCACTAGGGGTCCTGGGCTGCTGATCTAGTCACAGCCTTTTGCTCTTCTCATCCATTTTTTTCTCGGTATCTTCAACCACTGTACAACACCTAATAGGAAACATGGGTCCACATAAAGACTACAGCTCAAAATGGATAACCATGTGCAAGTATTCCTCCTCATAGCCACCTTGCCATTTCTACACTTGTCCTTGGTTGCAGTACCCCCTACAAACCCAGTTGACCCTACTATCCAAACATTCACACATGACTTCATCTTCTCCAACCTCCTAGTGTTGCCTCCATTTCGATGTGAATCTACTTCCCTCCTGCTAAATAGAATCTCCAGTTTCATAGCCTGTTGTAAACTAGCAAGATATCCCCTGAGGCAACTAACCCTCTCCCCTTTCCTACATTGCAAATTAAGGTATCTTCTCATTTTGGCTATACTGCTCTCTGGTGATGTACAATTATACCCTAGCCCTGTAAACTCAATGCCCACTACCAGAGGTCTCGCAATAGCTCACCATAATATCAGGAACCTTGAATATAACTTTGCTGAGCTGGAAACCTCGGCTGCCCTCTACAAGCCTGATATACTCTGCTTAACTGAAACATGGCTCAAACCCTCCATCCAGGATTCTCATTTCCAAATACCTTCCTATAATCTACTGCGGAATGACAGAATTACAAATAAAAGATGTGGCGGCACTGCTATTTATTTCAAAAAATTACCTCAACCGTAGTGCTACACACTCCTCATCCCAAGTCCAATGTGAGGCACAACATGCAATTCTCACACTGGGAGCAAAGAAATTGTATATCGTCTGTGTGTATAACCCACCGAAAAATGGTATGACGGGTCTGGATGAACTGATCGATCAAACATCTTTATTTGCTGGTAGAAATGAGGTGCTTATACTCGGGGACCTAAATATAAACTGGCTTGGCAATACCCATGCTATGTCACTCTCAAAGATTCAAAGCTTCAACCTCCACCAGCTGATCACTGAGCCTACCAGAACAGCCCCACACTCAAACAGTAGCATCCTGCTGGACTGGATAATGACAAATCATCCTGAAAATATTCTCAACTTTGGCACGCTAGCTGATGCTATTACTGACCACTCCCCTACTTTCTGCATCTGGGGCAAAAGCTGTCCCACCTCCGTCAAAGCCCCATCTCATCATCTTCCATAATTATGCCCCAATCCTTTCTATGGGATGTCTCCTGCATCGATTGGGCTAAGTTGTATGAGGCTAGTGATGTTCAATCCACCCTAAATATCTTCCTAAACAACTTTACAGCTATTCAGGACCATCATTTTCACCTGGAAACACGTCGGGTCAAACAGAGGAAAACCCATTGGCTAAAGGCTGATCATCTTACTAAATTAAGGATGAGGGACAAGAGTTGACACCTGTTCAAAACCTCCAGCCTACAAAGTGACTATAACCTCTACAGAGCTCAGAGGAATGCCTGCAAAAAAGACATTAAATATGCTAAAAGCTCATACTGCAAGAAATTGCCTACAAACTCTTATGGTGACCCCAGGAAATTCTGGTCCCATGTCAAGTCATTCCTGGGATCACACCAGCCATTGTCACCTAGTGACATTATTCTTGAGGGCGTAAATTGTAATGACCCTGAGACCATTTCAAACTTTTTTAATCGCAAATTCTCTGACCTTACAGCATTTACCTCCTCCTTCCTGGTACTGCAAATTCCTAATACTCCTCGTGCTAGGCCAGTCCCCCTTTTCTAATTCAGGTCAATTACACAAAAAGAAGTCTTTATCCTCCTCAAGAAAGTCTCTGAGACAATGGCTACTGGCTCTGATACCCTGGAACTCAAGCTGCTAAAACTGGCTGCCCCTTTTATAGCTATTCCCCAAGCTAAGATTTTTACTCTCTCTCTCTCTCTTAGCCAAAGCCAAGTACCTGATATCTGGAAGTCAGCAAGGGTTACCCCTGTATTTAAAAAAGGTGATCCCAAAGACCCCGCAAACTAAAGACCCATTTCCATCTGTCTGTCCTCAGTAAGATCCTTGAAAAGCTTGCAGCAACCCAAACTATTGAATTCCTACAGAAATATGACGTTCTAACTGCTGCACAGCATGGATTCCATAAGGGTCACAGCACAATTACTGCTCTCCTCAAATTTACATCTGACACCTTAACTGCTATGGATGCTGGCCTTCTCACAGGGGCAATTTTCATTGACATGACAAAGGCCTTTGACTTGGTTGACCACCCTATGCTCCTTTCTACCCTGCATTCACTGAGCTTTGCACCAAATGTTGTAAAGTGGTTTGATAGTTACCTATCAAACAGAACTCAAATGGTAAAATACAACTCCGCCTTCTCATGCAAGACAGGACTGAATATTGGAGTGCCCCAAGGGTCCATCCTTGGCCCACTCCTCTTCTCCATTTTTATAAATGACATCACGTCTACCATATCTGAGATTTTCTCCCTTCTATATGCTGATGATATCATCCTTTACACCAGTGCCAAAAACATAAAGGACGTAAATCGGCATCTCTCGGCTAACTTTCAAATTACACAATCATGGTTAGCTAATCACAAGCTGGTCTTAAATGAGTCCAAGACCAAGGTTATGCTTTTTGGCACAAACTCGAAAATCAAGCACCCCCTAAGCGATCTCAAAGTCTCGGCCTTGGATGGCTCTGTGACTCTAGGCCAGCTGGTTATGATTGTTCTATGATATTTGTAATATAAAAATAGTATGTGATTATCTGACATAAAAAAGCTTGTGGTATGGGTGCCCCCCCAACCCCAGGTTTCAGCTACAAGAACTGACCAGGAGATCACTGTAATGTAATTAACTTACTTGAGAAATTGTATTTTATAGCCATTTTATGACTTGTTGCTGCTCTGAAGCTGAAAAACTAAAATATACATTTTATGACTTCAGAAACAGGACTTCATTAAGCTGATCCTGCCAGCTATCTCACATTTAGGTGAGGGACTGCAGGGTTGTAAAACTTCAAGGGAACTGGTGGATCAAAAAGACTCATAATTTTGGAAATTAGTTTTTCTGCTGAAGTGACAGTATTTAAAATATCTCCTGACAGGAAATCATGTTTGTATTTTTTTTTGGTTCTAAAAGGAGGAGCTAGATGACTCATAGAAGGGGTGTGGAGACAGAGTTTTAAACTGAATACTGTGTCTGAACTTGTCACATTCCATCTTGGGATGATAGAGAGACAGAGGTCTCAGCTCTCTGATCTAACTATAGGCACTTAGAGGTAATACATTAGATAGCAAAAGTCTAAATGTATTGTGGTAGGAGTTTTTGTGTTGTACTTTGCCCTTGTTCTTTTAAGTGATTGTATGTATTTTGATATATTGTTCTGTGTTTACAGTTTCCATATTTTTATCATCTTTTAGTAAAATTTTTATTCAAAAGACTACCTGGGTGTGTCTGCCAGTTCTTTTTGCATGTGATGTATAGAGGGTTAAGACTGACACAAACTGTTCAAAAGCTTGATGGTGTTACTAAACTGGGAAAACATAAGAATATACCTAAGGTCTTTTATAGAGTTTTAAGGGTTCATTTTGGATACCTGGTTAGGTGCCCTTAGGCAAAAGATATATTGCATCCCCCCGAAGAGAATATTATCTGAGCCTGTACATTTGGGTTCGCTAGCATAAGGTTCACAGTTTGAATCCCCCAGAACTTGAGACCAAAGGTGATTCGGACCCACAAGCAGACAGGAGGGTTACCCTGTCTGTTATCTGTTCACATTACTGCGCTTGGAGGTTGGCACTATGGGAGCAGAGGGCCTGATCTGCTGAGTGCATTTGTGACAGATTTAGTTGGCAGTAGTGTGGATAAAATTGGTAACATGAGCTTTAACTGTTCAGTGTGTCAGCTTAATACTGTACAGCTCACTTGCAAAATAAGGCAGTGATTTATTTTTAAAAAAAGGAAACAGAATTATATCATTTTGCTTACAGTCAAGTTCCTACCCGTTTAATTTTTTTTTTTTAAATGCAAGTTAGAGTAGCCATAGTTAGGGAAGAAGATGACTTCCAACTACAGTGGGTACACTGCAGACTACTTGAGGCAGTTGTGCCAGGACAGAGGAGTCCTGCATGAGGTGAGAGCCACCAAGCAGAACCTCGTGGATGCACTGATGGCAGCAGATGTCCAGAGCATTGAGTCACAGACTGTGACTGTAAAGGACCAAACCTTGGGCATGGAGAGGACAGTGCAGTGTCCAGATCCGGTGAGGATGACAGCAGAGCCAGTGCCAGCGAAGGGCCACAGCAGCAGGGGAAGGTCACCAGCATTCTGGAGCCAGAAGCAATCAAGCTGCAGATTGAGTTGTGCAGAATGGAGCTGGAGTTTCAGAGAGAAGAGAAGTGAGAACAGTGAGAAGCTGACCATGAAGTGCGTCAGCACCAGCGAGACACAGAGGAGAAGAGGGAGTGAGAACAGCAAGAGGTGGACTGCGAAGAGTGTGAGTGCCAGAGAAGAGATGAACTGGAGAAGTTACGACTCCAACCACCAGTACCAGAGTAGGTAAGTGGCTTGGGTTTAACTGGAACTACAGGACTGGGTTACAAATTGAATTCCATATTGATAGCTGAATTTAAAGAGGGGGAGGATATGGATGCCTTTTTAAATTCCTTTGAAAAAGTTTGTATTCAGGCAAAAATTCCTAGAGGGTCCTGGAGCTTCTGGCTATCCCCGCTACTTACCGGAAAGCTTGGAATGCGTTGGGTCAAATAGATGATGAGGACAGTAATGATTACAGCAAACTTAAAGCTGCACTTTTAAAAAAGTTTGATTTAACTGCAGAAGCATACAGAGCTAAATTCCATAAGCTCAGGAGAAGCCCTGACATGAGCCATAAGGAGCTAGCCACGAAGCAACGTCAATGTTTAAACCTTGGTGGGAAGGAATTGAAGCAAACTCTGTAGATAAAATTGAAAATGCTATTTTGTTAGAACAATGTTTTGGGCATGCCCAGCAGAACTGAGAACCTGGCTGGAGGACCAAGATCCCAAAACAGTGCAAGAGGCTGCTGAACTCTTGGACTGCTATGCCAAGAGCAGACCTGCTCTGAGAGCGAATGGGGTGGGCATGGCAGCACAGAAAGGGAAAAGCATGCCTTCAGGCAGCTAGAACTCTCACTGCCTCCACCAAAACCATTTAGCCCCAGGATTCAAAGAAAAGATTTTTCTCAGAAAAGAAACGAATGTTGGGTTTGTAAAGAAACTGGACATATTGCCAGACAGTGTTCCAAAAAAAAACGAGCAATATGCAACATGGGGTTAAGAAAGAAGTGGGTTGTTTGTGTGCCCCTGGAAGCATGCCCATGAACATGAGGGAACACATGCACAGAGTCACGGTGAATGGTGTACAGACACAAGGGTTAAGGGACACAGAGGCATCCTTGACAGTGGTAAAAGGGGATCTGGTAGAACCTGGTCAACTTATACCCAATGAATTTGCAACTGTGCAAGGGTTCACTGGTGAGGAGACCACATTGCCACTCGCTAGTGATCTCCTAGACTGGGGTGAAACAGGGGGAACTGTGCAACAGGTGGCTGTAGCCAAAACGTTAGCAGTTGACGTCATCCTTGGCAATAATCTCAAACAGGAGATGGTGTGTGCAGTTACCCATAGCCAAGCAGGATGGGGAAATTGTAGTTCCCGGACCCCACAGAAGTCATTGTGGAAACCACTGGGAGGCTGGTTTCACAGCCTGTCTCCTGATATGGAGACCTGTCCCATGCCTTGGAAATATGTAAGGAGTTTGCAGCTGCTCAGAAAAGTGACCCTAGTCTAGAGAAGCTGAAGGTTTGGGCATACTCTGATGGGGCACTGGGAGATGATGGTAAACATAAAGTTTATTGGGAAAATGGACTGATGTATACTCAGGATGTGAAGACAAACGGAGGGGTGATAAGCAGACAGCTTGTCGTTTACCAGGGGTATCATGAGCAGTTGCTTAAGATTGCACATGATATTCCCTTGTCTGGTCATCTGGGAATTGTGCGCACTATGCAGCAATTGGCCCAGAATTTCTATTGGCCCAACTTCACTCAGCAGGTGAAGTATTAGGTCTTGTCACTGGTGCCAAGAAATAGGGAAGGCAGGTAAGAAAACCCAAACTGCCCTAATTCCATTGCCCATAGTGGAGGAGCCATTCCAGAGGGTGGGAATGGATATTGTGGGGCCTTTAAATACCACCAGTTCCTCCAGAAAGAGGTTAATCCTGACTGTGGTGGATTATGCCACCCAGTACCCTGAAGCAGTCACCCTATCCTCACTGAGGACAGACAAAGTAGAAGATGCCTTACTTGGGATTTTCTCCTGTGTTGGGTTTCGGCAGGAGGTTATCACCAATCAAGGGTGTTTCTTCATGTCGGACCTGATGAAATGTTTGCGGGAGAAGTGTGGGGTGGTGCAGAGGTGCATGACACCTTATCACCTGCAAGCCAATGGGCTTGTGGAAAGATTTAATGGTACCCTGAAGTCAATGCTTCAAGTGTTTGCTGAACAGCATGGGAGGGACTGGGAGAAATACCTTCCACACCTTTTGTTTGCATACAGGGAGGTGCCCTAAGAGTTGACAGGGTTTTCCCCCTTCAAGCTCTTATAGGGATGCTGGGTACGTGGGCCCCTAGACTTGATACGGGAGGACTGGGAAGGCCAGTATGCCACCCAGAGCACTCCCATAGTGGATTACGTACTTAGGTTTAGGGAAAGGCTGAAGGAGCTTATGGGGACAGGCCAAAGCAAGCTGGCAGCTGCCCAATAGAAACAAAAAGTGTTGCATGACCGCAGAGCCAGAGCTCGCTCATACACGGTGGGTCAGGAAGTCATGGTCCTTATTCCGGTCCAGAAAGACAAGTTGCAGGCTGAGTGGGCAGGACCATACAAAGTAGTCAGAAAGGTAAATGATGTGAACTATATCATAGCGTTACCTGACAGAAGATATACAGAAAGAATGCACCATGTCAACATGATGAAGCCATATGTTAATAGGGTTGACATGGTGTTTGCAGTATGTAGTCCTGGGGAGGGGATGGAGGAAGGAGACCCCCTTCTGGACTTGCTGGAAGAAAGCAAGTGGGAGTCCCATGTGGAGGCAGTTAAATTGTCACCCCAGCTGGCCCTGGACAAGATCCAGGAAGTAAGGGAGGTTTTAGTAGACTTTGCCCCACTGTTTAGTGCCAAGCCTGAACTAACCCCCTTAGCAACACACAATGTAGAGACAGGGACACAGACGCCCATACGACAGACAGCATATTGGATGTCAGAGGCTGTCCAAAAGGGCATTAGGAGGGAGGTGGAGGAAATGCTGGATTTAGAGGTAATCCAGAGATCCCATAGTCCCTGGGCCTCACCCGTAGTCCTTGTGCCCAAGCCAGATGGCTCCACTCATTTCTGTGTGGACTACCATGGACTGAATGCAGCCATGTAGTCAGATGCCCACCTGATGCCCTGGAAGGATGAACTCCTGGACAAGGTGGGAGGGGCTACCTACCTTATGACTATTGATCTGACAAAGGGGTATTGGCAGGTAGTTAACTGACAGCTAGGGAGAGGTCAGCCTTCATCACTCCGATGGGCTTATTTGAATTTAAAGTAATGCCTTTTGGAATGAAGAATGCCCTGGCCACTTTCCAAAGGTTGGTGAACCAGTTGTTAAATGGTGCTGAGGAGTACGCCATGGCATATCTGGATGACACTGCCATCTTTAGTGCCAACTGGGAGGAACACCTGTCCCACCTTAGGGAAGTGCTGGGCAGGATACAGGGGGCTGGGCTCACTGTCAAAGCTGAGAAGTGCCAGGTGGCCATGGCTGAAGTGGCATGCCTCGGGCATGTTGTAGGCCAGGAACAGCTCTGTCCTAACCAAGTAAAAATAGAGGTGATCAAGGCATGGCCCAGACCAGAAATGCAGAAGCAGGTCAGGAGTTTTCTAGGGACAGCAGAGTACTATAGGAAATTTGTACCCAATTACAGTGCCCTGGCTGCTCACCTATCTGACCTGGTAAAGAAAAAGATGCCTAAGAAAATTACCTGGTAACCAGTCTGTGAAAAAGCCTTTACCAGACTGAAGGAGGCACTGTGCAGTGCTCGTGTATTGACAAGTCCTGACTATAGCAGACCCTTTATAGTCCAGACTGATGCCTCAGATGTGGGTATTGGGGCAGTACTGAGTCAGACATCCAAAACAGGGAAAGATCACCCTGAAGTGTACCTGAGTAAAAAGGTACTTCCCAGGGAGCAGGCTTACTATAGTGTGGGGAAAAGAGTGTCTTGCCATAGTGTGGGCCCTAAAGAAGTTAGAGCCATATTTATATGGGCAACATTTTGAGGTACAAACTGACCACAACCCCCTGGTTTGGCTGACACAAATGGGAAAACTAATGGTAGACTATTAAGATGGAGCCTTGCCTTGCAAGGGTATGACATGACGATCTCACATAAGGCTGGAGTGACCAATAAGAACACAGAGGGCTTGTCGCATCTATATGAGGAATGAACTGACTTGTGGAGCTCATCCCATGCAGGGGATAGAGACCCAAATTCAGTCTAGGTGGGGAGGATTGTGACGCTTGGCCAACTGGTTATGATTGTTCTATGATATTTGTAATATAAAAACAATATGTGATTGTCTGACATAAGACAGCATGTGGTATGCCCCCCCCCCAGGTTTCAGCTACATGAACTGACCAGGAGATCTCTGTAATGTAATTAACTTCCTTGAGAAATTGCATTCTATGGCTGTTTTATGACCTGTTGCTGCTCTGAAGCCGAGAAACTAAAATATACATTTTATGACTTCAGAAACAGGATATCATTAAGCTGATCCTGCCAGCTGTCTCACACTTAGGTGAGGGACTGCAGGGTTGTAAAACTTCAAATGAACTGGTGGATCAAAAAGACTCATAATTTGGGAAATGAATTTTTGCTGAAGTCACAGTATTTAAAATATCTTCTGACAGGAAATCATGTCTGTATTTTTTTTTGGTTCTAAAAGGAGGAGCTAGATGACTCATAGAAGGGGTGTGGAGACAGAGTTTTGAACTGAATACTGTGTCTGAACTTGTCACATTCCATCTTGGGATGATAGATCAGAGAGCTGAGACCTCAGTCTCTCTAACTATAGGCACTTAGAGGTAATACATTAGATAGAAAAAGTCTAAATGTATTGTGGTAGGAGTTTTTGTGTTGTACTTTGCCCTTGTTCTTTTATGTGATTGTATGCTTTTTGATATATTCTGTGTTTACATTTTCCATATTTTTATCATCTTTTAGTAAAATCTTTATTCAAGACTACCTGGGTGTGTCTGCCAGTTCTTTTTGCATGTGACGTATAGAGGGTTAAGACTGACAAAAACTGTTCCAAAGCTTGATGGTGTTACTAAACTGGGAAAAAGTAAGAATATACCTAAGGTCTTTTATAGAGTTTTAAAGGTTCATTCTGGATACCTGGTTAGGTGCCCTTAGGCGAAAGATATATTGCATCCCCCCGAAGAGAATATTATCTGAGCCTGTACATTTGGGTACACTAGCATAAGGTTCACAGTTTGAATCTCCCCAGAACTTGAGATCAGAGGTGATTCAGACCCACAAGCAGACAGGAGAGTTAACCCCATCTGTTACCTGTTCACATTACTGCACTCAGAGGTTGGCACTGTGGGAGCAGAGGGCCTGACCTGCTGAGTGCGTTTGTGACAGGCTCCACTATTGGATCTGTTACCTCTTTTAAATACCTTGGTGTTACCCTCAACCAATCACTAAGCTTTGATCTCCACATACAAAGTGCATGCAAGTCAGTGAACGCAAAGCTGGGTATTGCCTATCATACTAGCTATGTGCTAACCCTTTCCACCAGGCTAGCAATAGCTCATGGTATTCTCCTCCCCTCACTTACCTATGTTGTTGCCATCTATACTGCTGCACCAAAGTTTAGTCTACACAAGTGGGGCGTGTCACCTACAACAGCATCTGTCACTATGCTTCCTCTGCCCACCGACTTAAACACCACTGTCTCCTCTACTTGGATGGGAGTTTGCTACCACCAAAAGAGACAAGGCTCTACTCTCTTGGCTCTATCATCAACAGGATAATCAGTTCACAAACTCCTAAGTCTCTTGCCGAGTACTTTCTCAGACAGCTCTCTCACTACGGGTTGCACTCTGTGGACAAGTCCCTTGTCTATATCCCTAGGCACAGTTCTTCCAAGGGAGCAAGTGCCTTTGCCATTCTAGCTCCCCAGTACTGGAACTCCATCTCTCTATCTGTGCACCTTGCTCCCTCTCACAATGCCTTTAAGTTTGAGCTTCGCAAGTACCTTATCTCAACAAACAAATGCTCCTGTTTCAAACCCGCTTAGCACCCTCCCTTAACACCAGCACTGTCCTGTACTTGCACTCAGTTTCGTTTTTATCTCTTTTAAATCCCTTTCTCTCTTTTCTCAATCTCTCTACGCGTATAACCACCGTTCAACATTGCTTCTTTCTTTCCTGCATCTCTATTATTTATCAATTAATGTAAGCCTATTGTTATGATTTACTGTTGTACTGCTTTGATGCAATTACCCATCTCTCCAGACCTACTTTGTTTTACTGTTGATATTGTTATCCGCAAAGATATTTATGTAAATTGTCATGTTTTGTTGTTGTATTGTACTGTATCCTCCCAGGCTGTGCCTGAAAATAGTCATGGTTATGGCTAGTGCACCTACTCAGTAAATAAAAACTAAAATAAAAGACTGGAAATTCAGTGTTAGGGTCACTAACCCTACCACCCCACTCCCACTCCCAACCCTCCACACACCAACATGCCTCGGGATGTGCCTTGGGGTTATTGAGTTTAACTCTCACCCCATTCCATGTGTTAACAAGCTAAGATGTTACAGTATAGAAGAATGGAGTGAGAGTTAGGCCCAATGACCCCAAGGCACACCCCAACGCCTGTTGGTGTGTGGAGGGTGAGGGGTGGAGGTGGGATGGGGTGGTAGGGATGGTAACCCTAACTCTGAATTTCCAGTCTTTTGTCACTGTACTAGAGACCCTAACTGATGCATTAACAGACTTTTTTGCTATGAATTTCATTTCTTTTTTAGATAGTATAATAGTATCCTTATTTTACTGTGGGAGCACAGGGTTCTTAGGACCCTGCACTCCAATTCCTCCATAGATGCTTATATGTATGTAGGTGTGAAAGTGCATGGACCTCTGGACCCTGTGCCTCCATGTGTCCAACAGCACTGACTCTATTATCAGAATAGCCATCTTATTACTCCACCTCATGTACCCTTGTACAGAGAAATTGTGAAATGCAAGGCAAAATGTAATTATGTGCAACTGCAACACCATTCTATAACATAAGTGCAAAAACAAATTCCAGGCAGGATATGAAAAATGTCAGCTGTACTGTTCATGAGGTGGTGTGATAAAATAGCTATGTTGAAAATTTGGCAGCAAAATATTAAAGTACCCAAGTTATGCACGTGCGTAGAATAAATTCAATGGACGCACGTGAATTGGGCATTTTAAGGAATTTTCTCACCAAATTTTCAACAAGGCC
>CM028137.1:744415000-744490000 GCA_016271365.2 Neoceratodus forsteri | reverse complement strand
TCTGTCCTAACTCTCACCCCATTCTCCATACCTCTGCTTCTTTACACATGTGATGGGGTGAGAGTTAGCTAATGACCCTAATGCGCACCCCGATGCTGGTTGGGGGGTGGGTTGGTGGGTCCAAGGGGGGGGTATTCAACCCTAACACCGAATTTCCTCACTTTTGTTTCTTTGGAACAACCCTAACTGATGCATTAAATGGAGTTTTTTGTCTCTAATAAATTGTATATGTATATGTATATGTATATGTATATGTATATGTATATGGCCTGACTGAAGATTTCATATTTATCTTCACGAGGGGCCAGAGATATCATGCTATGTCACGAGTGGCAAAGCCACGAGTGAGATATCTTGATGTCACTGGCCTCGAGTGAAGATAAATGATATCTTCAGTCAGGCCATGTCATATTCTGTTTATACAATATATGTTTTGCCCCCCCAACACAACCCACCACATATTCCTCTCAATGCAATGGCCACTTAAAGGTGATGGCCCTAGCAATACAACTCCTCTTACAGGAATGCTGGCAAAACAGATGTCATTTGTTGTTTAAAAACATTTCTGATGGAGCTTGCTTTTTATAGTTATTTTTAAAAAGACTTATCTGGTTTATCCTGCCATGCCCCCCTCAACACAGCCTCCCCATGCCCCCTCCCCAGCCCCCAAGACAACAAATGAGATAAGGTATTCGAATATCTGGTTGATCCTGTCAGTTTAAAGTTATTTAAAAAAAATTATATGGTTGATCCTGTCATTATTTGGCGAAATTCATATTTTAAATGCTTATCTGGTTGATTCTGCCACTCTGAGCACTTTCACCTTCTGTGTAAATGTAGCGTGGTCGAGCGCTATTCTCACTGATGAGCGCTATATTCTGTGAGGTTTTCTAGTAGTTGGAAAAGTCAGAAGCGCTGTGCTTTGTGCACAGCAGTGTTCTTCACTGAACAAGAGCTGTCGACTGTGCACAGACTGAAGAGAGTGAATTTGCTGACTTTGGAACAGTAGAGGGGAGCGCGATTGTCTGTTGCTAGAGACAATGTGTTGCCCCTACTGTTCAAAGCACGCAAATACCTCACTTCAGTCTGTGTACAATCGCTTTCAGTGAAAAATCAAGCTGTGCACAAAGCACAGCGTTTCTGTTTCCAAAAACCCTACAGAAATGCGCCATCGGAGAATAGCGTCACCACGCTCACATTTACACAGAAGGTGAAAGGTTCTGAGTGGCAGGGATCAACAAGATATGCATTTAAAATATGAATTGCCGAACATAATGGCAGGATCAACCAGATAATTTCACAGATGATTGACAGCTGCGGGGGTGCTGTTGGGGTGTTGGGGTAGAGACAGCGGGCAGTAGACAGCAACAGGAAATTATTTCAGTTTTATTGTGATGACGTATAGGAACGTGGAGATAAATGTGTGAGGTTTTGGAACATGAAGATAACAATGTTATCTTCACTGGCCAACTCGGATATCATTTTTTACACTCTTATTTATCCCAAAACATACATTGTGTGTGTATGTATATATATATATGTGTGTGTGTGTGTGTGTGTGTGTGTGTGTATATGTGTATATATATATATATATATATATATATATCCTAAAATTTGCATTTTAATTACTCTGCAACCGTACGACTGATTTACCTAAAATTTTGCACACGCGCATGGCACCATAGATCTCTGGATCTGGCAAGTTGCGTAACAGTCAGATTTGTGGTTGCAGAGCTGTAGAGCACCAAAAAGCACACACAAACTGGGTTTTTGCATATTTCTTTGCTCGGGGCAACAGCCCAAATGGTTTGTCCATCTGGTCTGAAATTTTCAGGGAAGATGCAGTCTGGGTCATCGAAGTGCCTTTTGAAGATTTGCTGAAAACATATTAATCCGTTCAAAAGTTATTCAAATTTCAATTTTACCATTATAGTCAATGGGAAAAAAATAAATGTACTTCTCGAAAGCTGCTGTCAGTATATTTTACTGTCGCACTTGCCCTATGTAGTGTTGTGTAGCCACCATCTTGTTTTCAGTTAGCGACTGACAAAAACAGCTGCAGTTTGAATTTGGCTACCCACAGGTAAACACTGACAGTTGTGTTTAATTACTCGGGCCTGAGGAACACAATGCAGCCATTTTGTTTGGGAACCCTCCCCCCAGAAATGCCTTTTCCATGATTGGGTCCCCTGTAGTGTTGCAAATTGC
The DNA here is from genome assembly GCA_016271365.2 of Neoceratodus forsteri. Classification (NCBI taxonomy): domain Eukaryota; kingdom Metazoa; phylum Chordata; order Ceratodontiformes; family Ceratodontidae; genus Neoceratodus; species Neoceratodus forsteri. The sequence continues at coordinate 744,487,792 of CM028137.1, read as the reverse complement.
GACAGAATAGGTGTGACACTTTTGCAAATTGCGACACAGTCGTGCCCGTTCTTTCGCAAATTTTTGCAAAAGTGTTGCAATTTGCTATACTACTGCAACAAAAAACACAATTTTGTTTGCCACACTACTGCACCTAAATGGTAGGGACATTTGGGCTGAAATTTGCAGGGTGGCAAACCCTGGCTCCACAGATGTGCCTTTTGGTGATCAAAAAATTTACAACGGTACCAAAGTTACGGTGTTCCAAAGTTGAGAAATTTCCCATAGGATAACACTGTGGCACCTGTGGTGCCTTTCGGCCCTCGTATCTCGAAAACAATTCAAGATATGGATTTTTTGCTCTGGATGGCTCAGACCACCTTTAGATAGACTAAGGCTGTGTGGAGGTTTCCAAGTCACAATTAAAACTGCAGTGGAATTCTTTTCATAGTTACTACAGTTACTGAGAAATTGCCAAATTAGTGTTACAAATGTTCCTTTTCAGCACTATGGGGCTGCTGTATATCTCCGTACTTTTGTGTAAGTGGGAGCGCAGAAGCTCATGCATGGTGTGCTGGGAGGGCCGGTGGCCACTCACAGCTGGCGGCTGCTGTGTTGCATCCTGCACTATAGCAGCCTGCCTGTAGTTGGCCGGGAGTTGTTCCCACCTTTCACGGGCTCAACTTTGAGCCCCCTTATGTGGCACAATGGAGTGCTGCTCCAGCATATGTGCCGCACATCCCGGGCTGAATATCGGGATGTGCTGCATATGCATGGGCACGCCCCCTGCCTTTGCTCCTCATATGGTTACATTGTGTCCTGGTGCATCGGGATGTGCGTTGCACTGGGCAGCCTTCTCAATATCCTGCCAGGGTGCAATGCAGGGTTGCGCCGGTGCAACCCCTTTGAATATCCTGGCCTAAATAGATATACTTACTAACTAAATATGCAAAGAGTCAGTTGTCATTTTGTGGAACAAGTAAGGTGTTTCAATGACTTGAGTATACCATAGTAGAATATAATATAATATCAAAGGAAGTTAGGGGGAGATTAGCATGAAATGCCATCACTCGATGCTGCATAAAGCAGAACTTGATGGGCTGAGTGACAGATACATGGGGTAAGGAGGTAGTTAAATAAAGCTCTCTACAAGGCCTGCAAGTTTCAGAATTCCTTGATGCTGCAGGGAAGCGAGTTCCAGGTGGCTGGAGTGCCAATGGCAAAGACTGTCTCACCAAATATTTTGTATGCTCTTGTAAACATGGAGAAGATTTCTAGACTGGAAGCTTATTTGATAGGGACAGGCAGGTGTAGGTAACAGTTTGCATATGTAGGGAAGGTAAAGCTGTTGTATGGCATTGCATATTAGGGAGGTCAACATAAGGTCCGTCTTACCTTCTGAGGAGAGAAGACCTAGGCGAATGTTAAAAAGACAATGGTAGGAGAGATCACGTGATGAAATCCTTTCGATAGCTGCTTCTTTGAGCGCTCCCGTTACCTCCTCCTGTACAACCGTCTGTTTTACCAAATATTCTTTAAGAACAGTCTTTGAGCAACATTTTTCTAAGAGGTAAACATACCTGCAGCTTCTCTAAGTGATTTTCAGGGGTGAAATTGATGAAATGGAAGTGGAGATGCGGCTGGCTTTCCCACGACATACACCACCTACATCACCAGAAAAAATCTCTGAGATCCAAGGTCAAGACAGGACCTATGAGGCAGCAATCCTCTGGCACCCACAATCAATCCCCTCTCACACTTGATCACTTCCTGGACAAATTCCGTCCATTTAGGGATGAATTGCAGTCTCTAATGGATGAATTCAAAATAGTCTCATCCAAACTTGAAGGTCGTGCCATACGTACCAGAAACTGCGAGGTCCATCTAACTTCAGTGGAGCACAAAATGGATAAAGTGGATCCAGCCATGGCTGCTACATGGCAATGCCTCACTAAGCTGGAGGCCAAAATCAAAGAGCCCAAACTGGGTTTCCATGCATGTAGCGTGCACAATGGCGCAGTCGGTGTGTGAAATCAATGTATGGGACACATTAAGAAAATCACAGTGACACTGTTCATGAGCAGTGGTCTTAAAATGGCTATGTTGAAAATTGAACATGGTTCTGATAGGTCAATAGCTTATGTTTAGCATTCTGTACTCAAACCATGACATAGTAAGAACTCCAAATTACTGCTTCCATGAAGGGAACTGTGCACAATGTTGTCCATAAAAAGGAAACAACTGAAAACACAATTTTTCACATCAGTGTTTATTCGGGTACAGTTCAATATGGCTCATTTGGAGACAAGTCTTTAATTCTATTAGTAGTAGTGTTACTAACAGCTGCTAATTAGCACAGATTTCCTGTCCCCTTTAACACTTGGGTTCCTGACCAGTTCACCTCCTGGCATAAGAAGTGTTTGGGAACAATCAGTATAAAAGACCTGGGCATCCAGGTATCAGGCCTTCCTGCCAGTCCACCTTTTTGGTGATGGTATGGAGCTACAGTGTGTGAGAGTAATGGAGCTGCGAGGAGAAACCTGAGACTTTCTGTCAGTCTTTTCCTTCATGAGTGGCATGGGACTCAGTGGGTATGAAGGAGACAGTGTAAGAGAAAATGGAACCACCCCATTTTACAAGAGCAGATGGTCCTGCTGAGGTGGGATCAGCAGTGTTGCAGATGGCTTTGCCCATACATTTTTACCCAGGGCAGACAAGGTTCTATAAAGGAAAATAAAGGTCCTGACACAGCCACCTCACTTGCCACACCAGCCAACTATTCAAATGCTTGTGCATACCGAGTTCAACAAATGATATACTTTGTAGTTTTATTTTGATGCATCTCTCCAAATCAAACACATATTCTCAAGTCTCATTCCCGGAGAAAGTCGTCATTGGTATGCAAATCTGTGTGCAAGTCAGGCTGACAAGGCTTTCACCATAACAGAAGTGCTGTGCAGAATGCAGAATTCCGCTGGTGGAATTAGCACAGAATGATCATTCCGCTGGCTGAATTTCTGCTGGAATTTTGCTGGTTCTTCAGCGGAATTCCACCTACTGTGATCTGTGGAATAATATTCCGCGGAACAGCATTTTATTTTGCAGAAAATTATTCTGCAAGAATTTCCGCAGAACGTACTGAGATCCGTAGAATAATATTTAGTGGAACAGCATTTTTTTCCACAGAAAATCATTCTGCAACTGTTTTCTGCATCAGAATTGTACCATTCTGTGTCTGGCAGAATTTTGGCAGAATTTTCAGCGGAATTTCGTTCCACCGGAACTTGAAAATTCCGCACAGCACTACATAACAGGCATTGCCTTTTGAATAGGCTTGTATATCTGATCAAACTTAGGCTGAGAATGACAAAGTGCAGACATGAGTCTCATCCTTCAGTCGTAATCTCAACCAGGCACCTTGACAGACCCCGGGACAAAGTCTGTTTAGAACACTCAGAGACAGCGTACTAGAGAGGCAGTTTGCGGTAAAGCAGAGAATGAATAGGTATACATGTTCACACACCCTGAAACTTTGATGCCACCTTGGCATGCCATTGAAACCCTCCAGAGAAAATCCACAGGAAAGGCTGTGGTGAAGTACGGCCATAGGTGAAAAAACAGATAAAAACACAGAAGTGTCAGTGAAGGTGGGGATGGGGATTTCCTGGGTATGCTGATGTCCACCACTTGAAGGGACAAGGAGAGTCCAGGAAAGTCTTTTTTGAAATGCACAGCACAGAAAGCAAGAATGGGATTCTATCTGCTATGGTGTTACTGCTCAGAATAAGGTTTTGGATTTATCATAAGGATTTCAGTAACAGTCAGTTGATTGTGGTCCTTGGGCCAGGAAACAATGTACTGTACCAATGCATTTGACAGATGCCCTAGTAAAGAATCAAGTGCTTGAAGTTTGTTTGTATGTTTTGTTCACCCATGAAAGGTGCCCACATCCAGTATCTCCTACAGAAGGTTAAGCAAACCTGTAACCATATAGTACAGGTGGCACCCAGTGAGCATAACACCTAAACCCCAACACACAGGAGAATCCTGGGCCATGCTCCCCCCCTCCAGGGCATCAATGCTGGTTGGACGCCATACTACCTTAAGAGGGTTTGCACCAGTTCCACTGCTTACAAGTTCTGCAAATAGAGGTGCTGGAGAAGGAACTGCTCATGGTGGAGGCAGGGACTAGGAGTGAAGTCATGGTTATGGAGATGTGAGGACAAGGGCTGGGTGCATGATAGTAAAACAAATGAAACCATGGTTTGTTAGTCTGCAGAAATCCACTGGTTCCAGTCCCACACTGCAGTGCAAGCAGCCTTATCTGCTGGTCATCCAGTGCACCTGGTAATGAAGCCACCTTGAGCAATCCAGAAGCACTTCAGTATCCCTCTCTTCTTTCTTCAAGTGTTCCAGTTTCCCTAGTCAGGATTGAAGTGATCCATCCAGAAATGTAAAGTGTAGTTTCAGAAACAAAAAAAATGTTGCTTTTTGCTGCCCAGTTCCTCAAATCCCACCCCCCCCTTCCCATTATTACTAGTGGGTTTGGAAAACAGTATAAGAGAAGGGAGGCAGCAGCTGGCCAAAATCATGAGATACTTCTAATGATTTATGTTTTCTTGGCTCATAAATAAAAATAATGTGAAATGTTAATATATAAATAGATAAATAAATATGATCACTTATTGAATTATATTATATACTCATATCATGCTGTATTATCTTCTCATATTATATCATATGATATAATCTTCTTATAGATCACGTCTGTTGCCCTGCCTGTCCTGCCCAGTGCTATCCAAAGTCATGTCATTTCACTGTGGTCAGAATAATAAATCCTCTTGCAGTCACTGCCCTATTCCTCCAGATATGCCCCCCAGCCTCACTAGCGCCAGTCCACTGTAACCAAAAACCAAACAGATCCTCTGAAGCAAGGAACTATTTTAAAGAGGACACCATAAATGCACTGCCATCATGTTGCAATCACTGCAGTAAAAAGTCTGACATCAGTAAAGTCTACTCTAACTTTGAGACCCAGTGTTCTGGCTGATGATTTGAAGAGTGAACATGGTATCGTTTCCTACCGGCCACATCCACTCCCAATCCCCACTCAGGTCAGATGAGCCAGTATTTTAGAGGCAGTCAGGTTGGGTTAGGTATGGGAGGTGGTGGGATAAAACTGTTTATTCAAGTAATCCAGGGGTGGCAGCAGTCTGAGCCAGCTGATGCATTCTTTGGGCTGGCACCACACCACAAGGGGGTCCAACAACAAAAAGTCAGACGCAGAGTATGCGCCCCAGGGACAGACAGGGTGAGCATACACAGATGTTCGAGCTGGTGGTGAGTACAAGCAGAACTTGAGGGCATATAATCAGGCTCGGGGGGAGCAGAATAAGGAAAACATTAGAAAACACGTATTTCACACAAAAGGAGATTAATGTTTGGCATACCTAATCAAGTGAGGCTGTGAAAGCCAGCACTGTTTGGGCTTTCACTGCATACGGCTTTGTGGGTTGGGCCCAAAGCCTTCACAAGAGGCCTTCTCCAATGAGAGCTGTGTTATTCTTCAGTAAAGGGGGTAAAGTTACATACTGTATATAACACTACTAAGCAACTAGAGTACATTCCTCTTGCAAAAAGAATTCTGTATAAACTGTACAGGAGAGGGGGCAAGGTTAAAGGGGAAACATTGAAAAGCATTACATAACACATAGGATGGACAGCATGTTGCATAGCTTACCCCATGAGTTTGTAGATGCTAGCAACATTCAGGTTCAATTAGCAGGACAGATTCCTGATGGAGAACGGCATTCTGTGCTACCCAGCATGATTAGGGGTAATATTCCAGCTGCTAATATTGTATGTGTATCCAACTTGAGAATAGTTACTGCAGTGTGGCAGGAGGGGCAGGCAAGATGCACCCTAATACCCTTACATCATCACAATAACACACCTGTATGTTACTATGAGCTAAGGCAAATAGTTATGTCAGACACACTACGTTTTGCATTTTGGGGCTCCTGGCAACACCAAGCATTACGGTATACTGTACAGTATATGCTTTTATTCTTTGTTTGTATCTCAAGCATGTAATTATTGAATGAATGAGGTCTATGCACATGTAACTGATGAGTACATTTTAATTCTTTCTTGACTGAGTGCCAGTCCCTTTTGTTTTTTGAGTAGCTGTGTGGGATGAGGCACCACAATACTCCACAGTGTTTTTTTCTTTTCTAGTGAACGTTACTATAAATGTTACCGTGTGTGACCCATAAAAGTAAACCATGTGTCCACAACTCTACATGCTCCAACATTCCCTCTTCCACAAATATATAGTGCTCAGGTCTGATGCCAAGAGCCATGCCAACTGGCAACATCAGGGCACGAGCTTTGCTATGGACCATTCAGGTTCCACATTGGTATTTGAACCACACACACACTCCATACAAAAGGTTGATCACATACAAGGGTACAAGTGGCCTTCGTTAGTGTGCCAACAACATACAAGCAGCACTTGTAGGAGCTCTGAGTCTAAGTCCTCACTCTTTCTCTCTCTAAACACAATTAGTCTTTTCTTGCTCTGCATGAGGTCTCACCAGAAATAAATACATCAAACCATTCCAGCTGTTTTGAAGCTATTTCAAGCAACTCTCAACAGTTACTGTGTAACATGAAAGGAATGTGAAATATTCAGATAGAATGTTTGTTTTGAAATGTTTTTCCTCAGTATAGCCCAACTAAGATACAGGGTCTCATTGACAGCAGGGGTCTTGTTTCTACCCAATTTTATAGCAGGGGGTGGGGAGAGTGGAGCACAAATAAGCATAGAAACATAGAAGTTGACGGCAGATAAGGACCGCAAGGCCCATCCAGTCTGCCCATTTTTTCTACCTTATGAATGTGCCATAGGCCTTTGCTCTGTCAATGGCCTATCTATTTATATGCATCTGTATTGTTCTCTTATGCCTATCCCATGCCTGTTTGAAGCCCTGCACTGTATTCATATCCACCACTTCCTGAGGTAGGTCGTTCCATGCATCCACCACCCTTTCTGTGAAAAAAACTTCCTCACATTACCCCTTGATCAGCCTCTGTCTGTTCTCATGCTGTGTCCTGTTGTCCTCCTATTTTTTCTTATATTGAAACATGTTAGATTCTTTTACCTTGTTAATGCCCTTAAGATGTTCGAATGTTTCGATAATATCACTTCTCTCCCTCCTTTGCTCTAGGATATACATATTGAGCTCCGTTAATCTGTCCTCACATGTTTTCTGATGCAGTCCCTGCACCATTTTAGTTGCACTTCTCTAGACTACCTCCATTTTGTTAATGTCCTTGTGCAGGTGCAGCCTCCAGTACTGCATGCACTACTCCAGATAGGGACTAACAAGTGTCTTGCAGATGACTCAAGATTGCCTGTGAGCCAATAGCTGGTGTGGGATTTGAACCTGTTATTCTCAGACACAGCTTTGCTTTTCCAATAAATAACACTGCTTTGGAGCTGGGATTCAGATCAAGGTTTCCTAGCTTCCACTCTTCTGTTTGAACCACACTTCCAGAGAGCTGAGATCCATCAGCTAGCTTAAAGTTCTTTGCTTTACCCATCAGACCACAATGTCAGGAATCCGAGATGGGGAAGGAAGCGTAATATCTTGGTCCAAATTCATGTACTCTAGTCTTTCAGTTACTGTCCAGTGCCTGGGAGCTTGATGACATCCTGGGATCTCTGGGTCCACTGTCATTTGCTGTAGAGAAGAGCAAAGCTGGCAAACTCTGCTTCGCAAAATAAATTATGAAATTTGTAAAATTTGCAAAGTGACATCTTCGAAGTTCTTGGCAGGCAAAGTTGCACTTTTTTCAGAAGTTATGCAAATTCACTGGTGAAGTTGCAGTTTTGCCATAACTACACCTGACTTTGCCTGAAAAGTCACTTCTTCAGGAGAACTCAATGTGAAGTGACAAAGTGGTGACGTGGTTAATTCCCAAAGTTATTCACAAAGGCAAATTTTGCAACTTCACTGGAATTTTGCCAGCAAAGTAAACCTTTGCAGCATCTCCACTTTGCTGTTACCAGCAGATGGCACTGCCTAGGAGAGGGCACTTAAACAAGGCTGCCTTTTCTCATGGTTCCTTGCTCACTTCAGTAGACACCACACTGCCTGGGAGCTAGGAGTGAAATCGGGGATGTCCTGGATCACAGCCCTTTCCTTTAACTATTAGACCACTGGCTGGAAGCTGAAATTGAATCCAGACCTCTTAGGTCATAGTCCTTTGTGCTTTCATTGTCAATGACTGGCACCACATCCCAGTATGCGAACCATCAGATTCATCCATGTTATCACTGACATTGAGCAGATGCAAAGGGACCAAAACTGCATTACCCTCCTGACTAACCTAACAGATTCTGCCATCCTTCAGGTGAGAAGTTGTTTTTAGTTTTTTTTTGTTTTTGTTCACCATGAAAGTAGGGCTAGAGAGAATTGCTTGTTTGCAGCCTTGTACCATAGGAGTGAAATACAGATGCAAACTGACTTGAACTGGATTAATCTATTGGTGGTACTTTAATGCATATGGGAAATTTGTCCAGGGCACTCAGAAAATTTCTCCACTCTTCTCAAGAAATGCCATGTAATTTTGAACATCAAACTGAACAACCACTAGAAAAGGCAGACAGGACCGTAGTTTACCATCTCATCTGAAGGACAGCACCCCAGCAGTACAGCATCCCTCTAGTACTGCACTCAGGTGCCAGCATTTATGGTATATGAGCCCAGTCTCAGTGTGGGACTACAATCCATGACCTAGCCAAAAGGCAGATGTTCTATCAACTAAGCAATGCCGATTGCTGACCCCACAGCTGAAGTCTTGTCTGCCCATCTCTGTTCACTATCTGGGCGGAAGCAAAAGATCCAATTATCAAAAAAGTGTTGAGAAGTTTCCCTGCTGTAACGGCCAGCATCCCCCCTTTCAAAAAAGACGGGTCCACGTAACCCACTCACCAGGATGTACCTGGGCACAAACACTGACAGCTTAGTGAACCTTTCCTAATCAAAAATGACAAATAAATAAAATACAAACATTAGGGCTGATTGCCCTGCCTTTATCTGGTTTTGTCAAATACAAGTGTAAAAAAGATAATGTTCCAAATCTGGTTTTAACCATCTCGAGCATCTCTTTCATGCCAGAACTGTGGTATTTATTACCCATTTTATGCCCTCTGATTATTTACAATAAATGAATCTGCTCTTTTTAGGGCTGCAAGTCACAAGTACAGGCTTTAAGAATGTCAGTATGTGGTCCTGTGTAAACAGTGCACACATCCTTTCAACAGACTGTAAAGTAACAATTGTACATCAGTCCTGGCCAAGTGCCCATGTTGGCTTTAATCTCTAGTTGCTTCTCCTAATGCTCTGGATTTAAAAGTATTCGCTTTGGTATGAACATTCATTAACAAGATTTACTGATGTACTGCATACAGCATAACAGTTTATTACAGGATAACTTTTTCAGATTAATTTGCTTTTCCCAGGATTTATAAGGCATTTTTTGTTATGTCAACTGTTGAAAATCCTGAATGAAGATTTCCTGACCACACAGTGCAGTTTTGTCAGACCATAAAGTGCATTTATTCATGACCTCACAGTACACCTATTTAAAAACACAGGGCACCACATTTTGACATCACAATGAATTTGTACTAGTGCTGTGCAGAATTTTCAAATTCTGGCTGAACGAAATTCCATGGAATTTTCAAAATGCCACAGAAATTCTGTCAAATTTCACCAGAAATGGAATGGTGGAATTCCGTGGCAGAAAACAGTTGTGGAATTATTTTTTTGTGGGAAAAAAAATGCTGTTTCACAGAATATTATTCTGTGGATCTCAATATTTTCTACAGAAATTGTTGTAGAATAATGTTCCATGGAAAAATGCTGTTCTGCAGAATATTATTCCGTGGATCACAGTAGGCAGAATTCTGCAGAAGAACCAGTGAAATTCTGGTGGAACTTCTGCCGGTGGAGTGGTCATTCCACTCTTATTTCGCCAGTGGAATTCTGCATTCCGCACAGCACTAATATGTACAGTATATAACATCACACTGCTTTCCATGAACAGACTGTGATGTCACACAAATCCACAAAAAACAGTGAAGTAAGTTGTTAGCAGTCTCTTTTCTTTTCTATGTGCAGTGCCTTTTTGTCTGTGCCTTAGCCTGTTTATCATCTGACTGGTGACCGCCTAACCTGACTGACCAAAGCCCTCCAGGCCTTTGTCTTCTATGGCTAACCCCCATGGTGAGGGTCAGAGTAGGTTCCTCAATCCATGCTCACTACCCCCCCCCCCCAAGGAACGCATCTTGTCAGGTCAAGGGACCCATGGTCACAGTAGCCCATACAATTACCATCCACCATCCTGACTGGAAGATCATGTTCCTTATTTTTAGTCCCACCCAGCTCTCGTGATGGCACACAGTGTCTTCATGGCCTTGTGCACTGCAGCATAAGCAGATGATGCCTAACCCTTGCTTGGGGACAGGCTCCATGGCCCACCTCAAAGAGTCAGTACAGTACTGGGCAGTGGTGCAGACTCTACCGGGGCTCGAGTGCACTGCCAGTGGCTGCTGTCTTTCTAGCCTTGGACCACATGCCATAGGCACTCACACACTTCTAGACCCAGATCACCCACATGAAAGCATAGCACACGTCTGCTGGGACACTGGGTGGCCCCATAGTCATGTGATTTTGAAATGCACAGAGATATGAGATGATTCTGTAAAAGATAAGTAGAAACATTACAAAGCAGGCACTGGATAATGCTAAATTTTCTCCTGCTTGTATTTGCTGTTAATTGATTAGCATAGGTAGCGCAGCAGTTAAAATGACCAAATTAACATGAGTTATATAATGAAATTGTCATGACTGGGAAAAGAAAAGGCTCACTCATAACACTGTGATTGAGCAAAGACTTCAAAAGGAAAAGGAAAGACAGAGTGGGCAAAACTGTGGAAGAAATTGAGTACTACGATGCTGATGTAGGTGCAGAAGAAGCACACCAACAAAAACCCTGTCACAGTTCAGACTGATACCAGTTTATTCACATGCTTTATCAGCAAACATATTCTCTTGATTCCTGGAGTATATATGCTGAGCCTTGCTTTTTATGTTGATTGCACCCATGCGCAAGAAACGTATTGAGGCAGCTTTCTCCAGAAGCAGGTTGTGGAGGCACAGCACTGTTGCTGCCAATGCTCTCACAGCCTTTAAAGGCTTGGCCCACTTCCCCCAATGCCATGGCACGTTGCTGCTGACACTAGTTCAGCCAGTGTGCCACCAACTTGTAAAAATTTAGCTGCTGCAATCAGGGGCCGCCTTGTCATTGCTGTGTCAGTCATTCGCTGCAATGAGGAGCGACCTGCCATTGCAGGGCGGATCTTGAACACTGGTATAGTTTAGAACACGGTGGCATCTTGCCACCGTGTTCACAAACAATATTAATCCCCCACCGAGGGGTGCCTAATCCTCGCAGCATGTGTCCCCCGACCATGTTTATGTGCCGATAGGGGCCTCAATCCCTATCGGCTTGAGTTCCACAAGATTTATGTTACCGACGGCGAGCCCACTCCCTGTCAGCATTATGCAACTCCCCTCCACTTTTGTTGTCTGCCGACGGGGTGCCCAATCCCCATGAGCATAATGTCACCCCCCCCTTTTGTTGTGTGCCAGTGGGGGTGCCCAATCCCCCATCGGCTACAGCTTCCCCCACAAAAGAAAGTCTCCACTGACACACTGGGAGCCCACCCCAGCATGCCACATGCCCCTGTAAAATAAAAAAATGGTCCCGTGATGTCTTTTTTTTTTTTGTTTAAACCTGTAAAACAGGAAACAGTCCCTCGGCGGTCTCCCCACTCCTCTCCCACAATCCGCGCCCACCTACTGCGCACCCTGCCTCCCCACATCCCCCACCCCATACTTACCTCTGGAGTCTGGTGCAACGATCTTCGGTGGACCAGGAACATGTCTGCACTCTTTAAAGCCAACTGCAAACTGAGGAAATGCTGGTAAGCTGTATAATGGAATAAATAGGGTGTTATCAACTTTGATGCATATCTCAGCCATTTTTTTTAATTTTGGCACCAAATTTTCAACATGGGGAGTTTGGGACCCCTCCTCATGAATTCAGTCACTGTCATGTCATTATTCAGCCCCGAGAGGTGATTTCACGGTCACTGCACGGAATCCCCTTTCAGGACCGATTAACAAAATGACAGTGCCAGTGTTCATGAGGTGGGATCTCAAAAAGCCTATACTGCAAATTTGGTGGGAAAAATCCAAAAAATGACTCTTTTACGAGCGTACATTGTGCAGTTGCTATGCACACTCATAATTTTGTGAATTTGCAATATTTTCATGCAAGATTATCAACATTGGCATTTTTTCAGACCTCCTTGTGAACAGTAGCACTGTCATTTTCCACATCCTGGACGAACTGTGTTTTCGCACTTCCGGCACAGAATAGAGCAGTCGCTGTGGGAAATCAGTGTTCAGGACAGATTAAGAAAATGACAGTGGCACTGTTCATGAGCAGAGGTCCTAAAATGCCTATGTTAAAAATTTGGTGACGATTCTCCATAAAATGACTGTGTTACCAGCGTACATTGCGCAGTTTGCACGCACACTCGTAGCTTCAAGAATTAATATTTTCACTCCAGATTTTCAACATTGTCATTGTTCTGCACCTCCTTATGAACAGTACAGCTGTAATTTTTCACATCCTGGTAAAAATGTGTTTTCACAGTTATGGCGCAGAATCACATGGTCGCTGTGGGAAATCAGTGTTCAGGGCACATTATGAAAATGGCAGTGACACTATTCATTAGCAGAGGTCCTAAAATGCCTATGTTGAAACTTTGGTGACAAAAGTCCTTAACATGAGTTTGTTACGAATGTGCATTGCGCAGTTTCCACGCATGCTCGTACATTCGCAACTTTGCAATATTTTCACTCCAGATTTTCAGCATTGCCATTTTGCCACACCTCCTTATGAACAGTGCAGCTGTCATTTTTCACATCCTGGCCGAAATGTGTTTTTGTTCTTCCGGCGCACAATAGCACGGTTGCTGTGGGAAATCAGTGTTTGGGACATACTAAGAAAATCACACAGCCACTGTTCATGAGCAGAGGTCCTAAAATGCCTATGTTGAAAATTTTGTGATGAAACTCCATAAAATGACTGTGTTATGAGCGTGTGTTGTGCAGGTTCCACGCACCCTTGTAAATTAGTAATATTTTCATGCCAGATTTTCAACACTGGCATTTGTTCACACCTCCTTATGAACAGTACAGCTGTCATTTTTCACATCCTGGCTGAAATGTGTTTCCTCTCTTCCAGCACACAATACTGCAGTCGATGTCAGAAATACTTGTTTGGGATAGATTAGGAATGAACAACTGTGGGGGCTCAACTGCACTCTGTCAGGACTGCTGCAGATTTCTTTGTGGGCAGGAAAAGGCAGCAATGCATGCAGAGGCTGAGTACAAAAGGGCAGCCTGCAGCAGTGGGAGAAACAGAATGAGCGAGTGAGGGGGGGGAGTGAGTGAGCTCAACGGAGCTCTATCGTGACTGCTGCAGATTTCTTTATGGGCAGAAAAGGGTGGCAGCGCAGGCAGGAGCCCAGTACAGAAGGGCAGCCTGCAGCGCCGGCAGAAATGGAATGAGCAAGTGAGACAGGGGGAGTGAGTGAGGTCAACAAAGCTTTGTCAGGACTGCTGCAAATATTTTGTGGGCAGAAAAAGATGCCGACAGAGGCAGAAGCCCAGTACAAAAGGGCAGCCTTCAGTACCAGGAGAAGCAGAATGATCAAGTGAGATGGGGAGTGAGCGACCTCAATGGAGCTCTGTTGGGACAGCTGCAGATTTTTTTGTGGCAGGAAAAGGTGCCAACGCAGGCAGGAGCCCAGTACAAAAGGGCTGCCTGCAGCGTCGGGAGAAACAGAACAAGCGAGTGAGAGAGGGGGAGTGAATGAGCTCAATGGAGGTGACTCTTGACTGCTGCAGATTTCTTTGTGGCCAGGAAAAGGTGGCAATGCAGGCAGGAGCCCAGTACAAAAGGCCAGCCTGCAGCACCAGTAGAAACGGAATGAGCGAGTGAGAGAGAGGGAGTGAGCAAGCTCAACGGAGCTGTGTAAGAAATGCTGCAGATGTCTTTGTGGGCAGAAAGATCTGCCAACACAGGCAGGAACCCAGTACAAAAGGGCAGCATACAGCAGCGGGAGACACAGAATGAGTGAGTGAGGGAGGGGGGACTGAGTGAGCTAAACAGAGCTCTGTTGGGACTACTGCGGATTTCTTTGTGGACAGAAAAAAGCAGATAATGCACGCAGGGGCCCAGTACAAAAGGGTAGCCCGCAGTGGTGGGAGAAACAGACTGAACAAGTGAAAGAGGGGGAGTGAGTGAGTTCAACAGTGCTCCATCATGACTGCTGCAGATTTCTTTGTGGGCAGAAAAGGGCAGCAATGCAATCAGGAGCCCAGTACAAAAGGGCAGCCTGTAGCACCGGCAGAAATGGAACGAGCGAGTGAGACAGGAGGAGTGAGTGAGGCCAGCAGAGCTCTGTCAGGACTGCTGCAGGTTTCTTTGTGGGCAGAAAAAATGCAAACAGAGGCAGAAGCCTAGTACAGAAGGGCAGCCTGCAGCACCAGGAGAAACAGAATGAGCGAGTGAGACAGGGGAAGTGAGCGACCTCAACGGAGCTCTGTCGGGACACCTGCAGATTTCTTTGTGGGCAGGAAAAGGTGCCAATGCAGGCAGGAGCCCAGTACAAAATGGCAGCCTGCAGCGCTGGGAGAAACAGAATGAGTGAATGAGAGAGGGGAGTGAGTGAGCTCAACGAAGGTCTATCGTGACTGTTGCAGATTTCTTTGTGGGCAGGAAAAGGCAGCAATGCAGGCAGGAGCCCAGTACAAAAGGCCAGCCTGCAGCCCCAGCAGAAACGGAATGAGTAAGGGGGGAGTGAGCAACCTCAACGGAGCTGTGTCGGGACAGCTGCACATGTCATTGTGGGCAGACAAAGCTGGCAATGCAGGCAGGAACCCAGAACAAAAGGGTGGTCTGCAGCAGCAGGAGACACAGAACGAGTGAGTTAGGGGGAGTGAGTGAGCTCAACAGAGCTCTGTTGGGACTGCTACAGATTTCTTTGTGGCCAGAAGAAGGCAGCAATGCAGGCAGGAGCCCAGTACAAAAGGCCAGCCTGCAGCCCCAGCAGAAACTGAATGAGTAAGAGAGAGGGGGGGGGAGTGAGCAACCTCAGCGGAGCTGTGTCGGGACAGCTGCACATGTCATTGTGGGCAGACAAAGCTGGCAATGCAGGCAGGAACCCAGAACAAAAGGGTGGTCTGCAGCAGCGGGAGACACAGAACGAGTGAGTTAGGGGGAGTGAGTGAGCTCAACAGAGCTCTGTTGGGACTGCTACAGATTTCTTTGTGGCCAGAAGAAGGCAGCAATGCAGGCAGGAGCCCAGTACAAAAGGACAGCCTGCAGTGCCCACAGAAACAGAATGAGCGAGTGAGAGAGAGGGAGTGAGCCAGCTCAACAGGGCTCTGTCGGGACTCCTGCAGATTTGTTTGTGGGCAGAAAAAGGCAACAGAGGCAGGAGACCACTACAAAATGGCAGCCTGCAGTGCCAGGAGAGACAGAATGAGTGAATGAGACAGGTGGAATGAGCAACCTCAACAGAGCTCTGTCAGGACAGCTGCAGATTTCTTCATGGGCAGAAAAAGATGCCAATGCAGGCTGAAGCCGAGTACAAAAGGGCAGCCTACAGCGCTGGGAGAAACACGGGTGAGTGAGAAAGGGGGAGTGAGCAAGCTCAATGGAGCTCTCTCATGACTGCTGTGGATTTCTTTGTGGGCAGAAAAAGGTGACAACACAAGCAGGAGCCCAGTACAAAATGCCAGCCTGCAACGCCAGCAGAAACGGAATGAGTGAGTGAGAGAGGGGGAGTGAGCTACCTCAATGGACCTGTGCCAGGACTGCTGCAGATTTCTTTGTGGGCAGAAAAAGACGCCAACAGAGGCAGGAGCCCAGTACAAAAGGGCAGCCTGCAGCGCCAGCAGAAACAGAATGAGCCAGTGAGAGAGGGGGAGTGACCCACCTCAACAGAGCTCTGTTGGGACAGCTGCAGATTTCATTCTGGGCAGCAAAACATGCCAACGCAAGCAGAAGCCCAGCACAAAAGAGCAGCCTGCAGCACCAGCAGAAACTGAATGAGCGAGTGAGAGGGGGAGTGAGCGAGCTCAATGGAGCTGTGTTGGGACTGCTGTAGATGTCTTTGTGGGCAGAAAAAGACACCAATGCAGGCAGGAACCCAGTACAAAAGGGCAGCCTGCAGCAGCGGGAGACACAGAATGAACGAGTGAGAGAGGGGGACTGAGTGAGGTCAATGGAGCTCTGTGGGGATTGCTGCAGATTTCTTTGTGGGCAGAAAAAGACAGCAATGCATGCAGGGGCCCAGTACAAAAGGGCAGCCTGCAGCGGTTGGAGAAACAGAACGAATGAGTGGGGGGGGGGAGTGAGTGAGTGAGCTCAGTGGAGCTCTATCATGACTGCTGCAGACTTCTTTGTGGGCAGAAAAGGGCAGCAATGCAGGCAGGAGCCCAGTACAAAAGGGCAGCCTGCAGCACTGGCAGAAACCGAATGAGCGAGTGAGACTGAGGGAATGAGTGAGGCCACCGAAGCTTTGTCAGAACTGCTGCAGATTTCTTTGTGGGCAGAAAAAAATGCCAACAGAGGCAGAAGCCCAGTACAAAAGGGCAGCCTGCAGCGCCAGGAGAAACAGAATGAGCGAGTGAGACAGGGGGAGTGAGTGACCTCAACAGAGTTCTGTCAGGACAGCTGCGGATTTCTTTGTAGGCAGAAAAAGGTGCCAATGCAGGCAGGAGCCCACTGCAAGGTGTCAGCGTGGCTCAGTTGGTAGCACATCCACCTCTGGACCAGAGGGTCGTGGGTTCTCGTCCCACACCGGGATTGGACTTGCACCTAAAAATAGCTGGCATCCGAGTGCAGTATTGGGGGGTGCTGTACTGCTAGGGTGTGCCGTCCTTCGGATGAGACATTAAACCGAGGTCCCTTCTGCCCATCCTGGTGTTATCCTGGTGGGTGTCCATGTGGAAGTAAAACAACCCAGGGCACTCTTCGCAAAGAGCAGGGAACATTCCTGGTGTCCTGGCCAACATTCCCCTTCCCATAAAACCGGTTCATGCAATTATCCAGGCTGTGTGTGGGTGATGTGCGACATTCAGTCACTTCACTACCAGTCTAGCATTGCTTGTTAAGCACTTTGGGATACTGTGTATGAAAAGCGCTATATAAATGCTGATTCTTCTTCTTCTTCTCCTTCTCCTTCTACAAAAGGGCAGCCTGCAGCGCTGGGAGAAACAGAATGAGCGAGTGAGAGAGGGGGAGTGAGCGAGCTCAACAAAGGTCTATTGTGACTGCTGCTGGTTTCTTTGTGGGCAGGAAAAGGCGGCAACACAGGCAGGAGCCCAGTACAAAAGGCCGGCCTGCAACCCTGGCAGAAACGGAATGAGCGATTGAGAGAGGGGGAGTGACCCACCTCAACAGAGATCTGTCAGGACACCTGCGGATTTCTTTGTGGGCAGAAATAGGTCCCTATGCAGGCAGAAACCCTGTACAAAAGGGCAACCTGCAGCAGCGGGAGACACAGAATGAGTGAGTGAGGGAGCATGAGTGAGTGAGCTGAATGGAGCTCTATTGGGACTGCTACGGATTTTTTTGTGGGCAGAAAAAGGCAGCAATGCATGCAGGGGTCCAGTACAAAAGGGCAGCCTGCAGTGGCGGGAGAAACATAATGAACGGGTGGGGGGGGGAGTGAGTGAGCGAGCTCAACGGAGCTCTATAGTGACTGCTGCAGATTTGTTTGTGGGCAGAAAAAGGTGCCAACAGAAGCAGAAGACCACTACAAAATGGCAGCCTGCAGCGCCAGGAGAAAAAGAATGAGCGATTAAGACAGGCGGAGTGAGCGACCTCAACAGAGCTCTGTCAGGACACCTGCGGATTTCTTTGTGGGCAGAAATAGTGCCTACGCAGGCAGAAACCCTGTACAAAAGGGCAGCCTGCAGTGCTGGGAGAAACACAATGAGCAAGTGAGAGAGGGAGAGTGAGTGAGCTCAATGGAGCTCTATCATCACTGCTGTAGATTTCTTTGTGGGCAGAAAAAGGTGGCAATGCAGGCAGGAGCCCAGTACAAAAGGCCAGCCTGCAGTGCCGGCAGAAGTGGAACGAGCGAGTGAGAGAAGGGGAGTGAGCTAGCTCAATGGACCTGTGTCAGGACTGCTGCAGATTTCTTTGTGGGCAGAAAAAGCCGCCAACAGAGGTGGGAGCCCAGTACAAAAGGGCAGCCTGCAGCACCAGCAGAAACAGAATGAGCCAGTGAGAGAGGGGGAGTGACCCATCTCAACAGAGCTCTGTCAGGACAGCTGCAGATTAATTTGTGGGCAGAAAATGTGCCAACACAGGCAGGAGCCCAGTACAAAACAGCAGCCTGCAGCACTGGGAGAAACGGAACGAGTGAGTGACACAGGGGCAGTGAGCGAGCTCAACGGACCAACGCAATCAACATTTGCCATTGCAAATGCCTGTTTGTTATAATGACCAAAATGCTTTGATTTTAGTTTTCAGAACAAAGGTAAGCAGAGTAACACAGTTCCTTACTTAAACTCATCATCAGAAGGACCCCTCAAAAAGGAGAATTCTGACACGTTATCTCTTTTAGTTACAACCCAGTAAAATGTTAGAAAAAAGGTTTAACAAAAATTCAGAAAACTGTATCAGAGATTTGTGAATATAATATCTGTTGTATTAAAAATCTGTACCATATCATTATCTGTCCCTGGTATCATGACACACAGGAAAAATAGCTTGTGAAGTTCCTTTCAAAGTATCACTTTCCAGTTAAATGTATTCTGTATCAATTGTTCAATACTGAAGGAGAACAAAGTCTGGATTCTTTGGCCAAATTTCTCATTTTAGTTACTAGAATCAGAGAAAAGAGAGGATGTCTTACCACATATAGTTATTGGCTGTTATAAAATTCACTAAACTGCAGTTTCATGAAGCTGGATCTGAATGTGACTGTCCTTAATATGCTGTGTTAAAGTTTCTAATCTTGACAGTCGGGTAGGTATAAGTGACATGTGCTTTTGTGAGCCAGATAGGACTTTAGCCTTTTAGATGTGGAAATTCCAGTGTACCCTCTGGATTACAGGCTGCCTCAACAGCATCTGCTAATGCTTTACTTTAGTCGTGAACCGATTTTTAGTTTCTGGGACCTGCTTGAAATATTAGAATTCTGTGCCCTTACTGACCTTTAATCACTATAGTAACAGGGATTATTGAAGCTTTTCCTGGTTTACAGTCCTGCTAGAGAGCATTTTTAAGACATTCTGCCTGTCTTTATCTGAATGTGATGGCTGAAATTGAGAAGTGTAATATTGGGTTGTTTTTTTTTCCCCTTCTTACTGGTACTGTGGTCTATCTGCACTTTATATTGTGAAATTATATTCATTTTGTGCTAATATTTGATTGTGTAATATATTTATTGTAATTGTTTTATATGATGTAGTCCTTTTCTTTAGAGACATCTGTTTGTATTTCTTTGCATGTAGTAAATGCCGTTTAGGCGAACAATAAAGATATCTACTATCTAATCTGGTCAAGGAATATGTTATAAAATCTGTTTTCCTTGTTTTTATGTTTGCTTGCACACATGTGCAAGAAACATAGTGCCATCATCCGAGTTTTCGGTGGTCTGTCACCCCCTCTTCCAATTCAGTCAGTGTGTTGGCAGGCGCGGCCCCAGTCCTCCAGTGCATGCTGGAGCTGTCTGACAGCTCCAAAATGCAGTGGCGTACAGTTGAAAGGGGGAGCTATGCTTCAGTGAGCAGCGATCAGATATTGCCTGCTCATGCGCAGCTCCCCCACACACACGCGCACGCACGCCGCATACTGCATGCTGCCCCCCGCGCACACATTGCTGCCCAATCCCTGTCGGCTGTGCTGCGCCTCCCCCAAAACCCTTCCATGCCATGCTGGGTGCCCACCCAGCTGCAGCAACTCATGGTATAGCCACCGGGGTGCCCACCCCGCGCCAGCTCCACTGTCCTCACCCCCAGAGTACAGGCCCGGGGTGCCACGCCCGAGCCAACCCAGCATGGCAATAGATACCATGACCGGGAGTGCCCAATCGCCCGTCAGCTCCCGCCTCCCCATGCTCCCTGTGCTATGCTGGGAGCCCACCCCAGCGTGGCAAACATCCTGCATCCTCGTGAATAAAAACCTGTAAAGAAAAATGGTCCAACGTAGTCTCCTGCCCCCCACAACCCGCACTCCACCCACTGCGACCCTGCCTCCCTCACCCCCCGCCCCCATACTTACCTCCGGAGCTCGGTGTGACGATCTTCGGTGGACCAGGAACACGTCTGCACTCTTCAAAGCCGACCGCGAACTGAGGAAATGCTGGTAAGCTGTATAATGGGATAGATAGGGTTTTTTCAACTTTATTGCATATCTCAGGCATTTTTTGGAATTTTTGCACCAAATTTTCAACATGGGGTTTTTGGGACCCCTTCTCATGAATGCTTTCACTGTCATGGCGTTATTCGGGCCTGAAGGGTGATTTCGCAGTCACTGCATGAAATCACCTTTTGGGACCAATTAACCAAACGACATTGCCAGTGCTCATAAGGTGGGCTCTCAAGAAGCCTATTTTGAAAATTTGGTGTAAAATAAAATGACTGTTTTACTGGCACAAGTGTACAGTTCCCACACACGCCGTAAGTTTGCAAATTTTCAATATTTTCACTCCAGATTTTCAACATTGCCATATTTTACCACCTCCTTATGAGCAGTATAGCTGTCATTTTCACATCTTGCCCAAAATGTGTTTCCTGCCAGTAGCGAACAATGGGCAGTCAATTACGAAATCAATGTATGGGACACATTAAGAAAATCACAGTGACACTGTTCATGAGCAGAGGTCTTAAAATGGCTATGTTGAAAATTTGGTGAAAAAATTCCTAAAAATGACTGTTTTACGAGCGTGCGTTGCGCAGTTCCTATGCACGCTCGTAAGTTTGCGAATTTAATATTTTCACTGCAGATTTTCAACATTGCCATTTTGTTACACTTCCTTCTGAACACTACAGCTGCCATTTTTCATATGTCGCCCAAAATGTGTTTTCGCACATGTAGCGCACAATGGTGCTGTTGGTTTGAGAAAGCAATGTTTGGGACAGATCACGAAAATCAGTTACATTGTTCATGAGCAGAGGTCTTAAAATGGCTATGTTGAAAATTTAGTGACAAAGTCCATAAAATGACTGTTACGAGTGATCATTGCGCAGTTTCCACGCACCCTCATAAGTTCATGACTTTGTAATATTTTCAGTCCAGATTTCCACCAGTGGCATTTTTCCACACTTCCTTATGAACAGTACAGCTGTCATTTTTCACAACATGGCCAAAGTGTGTTTTCACACTTTCAACGCAGAGATGCATGGTCGCTGTGGGAAATCATTGTTCGGGACAGATAAAGAAAATTACAGTGACACTGTTCATGATCGGAGGCACCAAAATGCCTGAGTTGACAATCTGCTATAAAAATCCCCAACCTAATTATATTACGGTGTGTGTTGCACAGCTTCTATATACGCTTGCTCACCATTTTTTTAATATTTTTACTGCAGATTTGCAACATTGCCATTTTACACCTCCCAAGAACAGAACAGCTGTCATTTTTTACATCCTGTTCGGAATGTTTTTGTACCTATGGTGCTAAACGCCGTAGTCGCTGTGCATAAGCAGCTTTCCGCAAACAAACTGATATTGCCACTGTTCATGAGGAGGGGTCACAGAAAAACCATGTTGAAAATTTGGAGTGAAAATACCAACGAATGCCTGAGGTATTGGGGTTTCCAACCATAATGCCCAACCCTGTAGAGAATGACAGGCATCAGGGGTGTGACTTGGGATTCTTGCCTGTAATGCTCATACCATTCCACATC
Source organism: Neoceratodus forsteri (assembly GCA_016271365.2). NCBI lineage: Eukaryota > Metazoa > Chordata > Ceratodontiformes > Ceratodontidae > Neoceratodus > Neoceratodus forsteri. The sequence goes on along the minus strand of CM028137.1, from coordinate 744,465,734 downwards.
CTGCAGCCAGTGAGAGGCATCGAGGTATGCCTTGGACTCTTCAGCCCCAAAGTTCACCCCATTCTCCTATATCGCACCCATATCACCATATTTCCTAATGGAATGGGGTGAGCACAAGGGCCAAAGACCCCAAGGAACACCGTGACACTTGTCAGTGTCTGCAGGGTGGGGTGTGGTGAAATGGCGTGACAGTTCTCGATTTGACCAAAAGGCACACCTCCCAATGCCTGTCACCTCTGCAGGGTGGTGGTTGGGTTGGCTTCAGTTCAATACTTCACTGCCATTCCTATTACGCAGCTCTGTAACTTCTACACTACCACTGCCAATGCCACAAGCAAACATTCGGCACTGACAAATGCTTGTTTAGCACAGTATGAGACTACATTAATTCCATGAGTTTCAAGCACTGCATCATGGGTATGCAAATGACATGGGCTGTGCAACATCTCCACCATTCCCTGAGAAACAAAACATTAAACAGCGGCACATACAAATAAGTAAACTATAGCACATAGGTAGAATGAAAAGCAAGAGTAAGGTTTCAAACAGGAGTTAAGAGCTGCATAAGAAAACCCTTTACCTTGCAGTTTACAGCCTTATGATTAGGCAAGGATATCGAAGGGAAAAAGAGGAGAAACACAGAGACTGAGCAGAATTAGGAAGATGATTTAGTATTCTAAAGCTGTGATAGACTGAGGAAGGGCACACCCCTAAAAGCTGCGTCACAGTTCAGACCGATACCAATATGTTCCATGCTTTGCAAGTAAATACAAAAACTGAGAAACCTATGGAGTCAATTACATCAGCAATATGGACCCGTTTTTAAAGAGCCCCCAACAACTCAGAGAAAGCTTTGAAAAATCATAAGTTTATCCACTATTCAGTTTCTATTTTATGTTTTCCATATTTAGATCCCTAATGTTTAATACAATAACATGAAAACAGAACTCAGCCCTCTAGACTTTATTTACACTCTCATTATATCTACAGCTGATATCAAGGTCCTCTACTCAAGACATCACAATCTATTGCTCTGTAAATGATGTCATAAATAGAAGAGTATGATGTCAGGTGTGGACAAGTAGCTAGACCAGACCTGATTGAATGGGTACAATTCTATTTTCATCTCAGTGTACTGAGTTATAAAGAACAAAGTAGAGTTAAATACAGAAAATATATGAAGTTTAAGATGAAATGTGACTAATTATGAAATGGGTATAAAAAAATACAGAAACATGATTAGTTCAGTAGCTTGGAACCCAATGGGGATACACATCACAACAGCACTGGAAAAAGATCTATCTCCTCACTGGACTGTTTACATTATGCAGCCACAGCTATAGCAGTGCTCCTTAATTTACGAACTTGTAGTTAAAAACAATTCAGCATCTGCCATCTATTAGTCAAACAGCAAAATTACAATGGCTCAATAGGACAATATTTTTTCACCTTTTTACCTTTGTTTGAATTTGTACATATTTACATTACAATTTTTAAATAATTAATGCAGTACAATAAAACCAGTGTGCCCTGTGCTGGGATAATTTCAATTATTGGGTGGTAGAAGCACTTGACCTTTAGACTCATGCTTCAGCCAAACCAGCTTGTGCCATTCTCAGTATAAAGCACACCCTGTCATGCCATATTGTAATGTGGTGCTGGTGAGTGGTGGAGTTCTTTACTCTGTATTTTCCTCTGAAAGGTGGATGTAATAATCAGGAAATGTGTTTCACTACCAACACCAGTGTCACCCCCAGCAGGTGTTATGACACTTATAGGTTCCTAGGTGGGTGGATGGAGGCACCCGACAAGGAGAGGCAGGTGTCGTCCACAGAGGTTTGATTAAAAAAAGACTCTTATTAGCCAAAAGGGGTAGGACGACATGGTCACAGGGGAAAATACTGGCAGTAATAAAGGCAAGAAGACTACACAGAGCAATCACTCTCTAAATGGTAAGTACACATAAATAACTAATCAGAGGTCTAAAACTTCTATATTTCTATATTAAACTGAGTACGCTAAGATAGACAGAAGCTGGTCGACCACTGGTACTAAGAGCTCTTTAGACAGCTAGAGCACGCTGAAGTGCTACAGTGGGTTCAAGAATTCTTTCTACTTTGGAGTCCACTTTTGGTAGCAATAATTCATGCACACAGACTTCAGGTGGAAGAAAAGGAAGATACTTGGACACTGGGAAATAATGGCTGCAACACAGAACTGACATTTCATTGTTGGCCCTAGTGAGGCCACTGGGACTAAAGAGACGATTGGTAAACAGGCCATGTGTTCATCGGCAATGCCCAAAAAAACTCTCTTGGGCTGCCAGGACCAGTGAACTGAATGGAAAAGATTCCAGCACAAATCCTCCAGTGGGCTGCTGAGATGAGATGAACTGAAGAAGATGCTTCAGCACAAACCCTCCAGTGGGCTGCCAGGAGAAAATGAACTGGAGAAGATGCTGTAAACAGATGCAAGGATACAACCAGGATGACGCAGGTTTTTCGATGGGAACCCATGCTGAAAGTCTTTGGACACCAGTTCCAGATGCTGGATTCTGAACAGCAATGCTAAGTGGTACCTGAAAGAAAAGTAAAATAAGCATTTGTCAATGCCGAATGTTGTTTTGCTGGCATTGGCATTGATAGCGCAGGAGTTAGAGATGCATAATAAGAATGGCAGCGAAGCATTGAACTGACGCCTACCCCATCCCCACCCTGCAGAGACTGACAGGTGTTGGGGTGTGCCTTTGGGGCGTCAGCTATAACACTCATGCCATTTTAACTCACTGTACCCTGTAGACACTGACAAGCGTCATGGTGTGCTTTGGGGTCTTTGGGCCTTATACTTACCCCATTCCATAAGGAAATACGCTGAGACGGGTGCAGTATAGGAGAATGGGGTGAACTTTAGGGCCAAGCACTCCAAGGCACACCTCGATGCCTGTCACTGGCTGCAGGGTGGGGGTGGAATGGCATGAGTATTACAGCTAATGATCCCAAGTCACACCCCTGATGCCTGGTAGTCTCTACAGGATGGGGTGTTACAGTTGGAAACCCTAACGTCATAGACGTTTGTTAAAATTGTCACTCCAAATTTTCAGCATGGGCTTTTTGTGACCCCAGCTCATGAAAAGCGGCACAATCAGTTTGTTAGCCAAAAGGTGGTGTTGCACAGTGGCTGCCATTTCATGACGCAGGAACAAAAACACATTTTGGGCAGGATGTGAAAAATAACTGTATTGTTCATGAGGAGGTGTAAAAAAAAAATGGCAACATTGAAAATCTGGAGTGAAAATATGAAAAACTGATGAAGTCATGAGCAAGCATAGTAACTGCACAACACATGTCCATAACCCAATTATTTTGGGGAATTTTTAGCCACATTTTCAACATAGGCATTTTGGGACCTCCCGTCATGAACAGTGGAGCTGTGATTTTGTTAATCTGTCCAAAAAGTTGATTTCCGACAGTGATCACGCCATTGTGCGCCACAGGTGCTAAACACATTTTGGGCAGACTGTGAAAAATGACAGCTGTACTGTTCATAAGGAGGTATGAAAAATTGCCAGTGTTGAAAATCTGGCATGAAAATATTGCAGATTTGCAAAGTTACAAGGGTGCGTGGAAACTGCAAAACGTACGCTTGTAACAGTCATTTTATGGATGTTCGTCACCAAATTTTCAACATAGGCATTTTAGGACCTCTGTTCATGAACAATGTCACTGTCATTTTCTCAAATTGTCCCGAAAACTGATCTCACACAGTGACTGCGCTATTCTGCGCTGGATGTGCAAAAACACATTTTGGCCAGGATACGTAAAGTGACAGCTGTACTATTCATAAGGAGGTGTGGAAAAATGCCAATTTTGAAAATCTGGAGTGAAAATATTGCAAATTCACGAAGTTATGAGCATGCATGGAAACTGTGCAATGCACGCTCCTAAAACGGCCATTTTTTTGATGTTTTTCACCAAATTTGCAACATAGGCTTTTTGAGAGCCACCCCCCATGAACAGTGGCACTGTTTCGTTAATCGGTCCCGAAAGGTGATTCCATGCAGTGACTGTGAAATCACCTTTCGGGACTAAATAACGCCATGACAGTGACTGAATTCATGAGGAGGGGTCCCAGTCACCCCATGTTGAAAATTTGGTGCCAAAATTCCTAAAAATGCCCGAGATATGCACCAAAGTTGAAAAAAACCTATTTATGCCATTACGCAGCATACCGGCATTTCTTCAGTTCGCGGTCGGCTTTGAAGAGTGCAGACGTGTTCCCAGTCCACCGTAAGATCATCGTGCCATGCTCCAGAGGTAAGCATGGGGTGAGGGAGGGTGGGAGGCAGGGTGCTCAGAGGGTGGGCGGGTTGAGGAGGGCCACCAGAGCTCGACTCGAGGGACCGCTTTCTGCTTTGTAGGTTAAAAAACAAAGAACACTGCGGGACGATTTTTCTTTACAGGGTCATTTGGCATTCTGGGGTAGGCTCCTGTGTGCCACTGGAGTTTTTTTTTTTTGGAAGTTCTGTAGCCAATGGGGACTAGGCACCTCTGTCATTACACAACAAATGGGGGGGACATTATGACAATGGGGAGTGGGCTCCCCGATTGGCAAATGAAACCAGGAAGGTAAGACATGATGCCAAGGGGAATTGGGCACCCCCTCGGCACACACTTTAAATGGGAAGGGGGGGTTGCATTATGCCAATGGGGAGTGGGAACCCCTGTCATCAAATGACTTGGGTTGGGGCATGCTGACAGGGGGACTGGGCACCCCTGAAGTCGTCTCTCCGCGTGGTGGCAGTTAGCGCCACCATGTTAATGGAAGGGCTTCACCAGGAAAGGCATGTAGGGAGGGCGTATTTTGGTGCTGCTGCATGACGAGCTTGGCTGTCATTGCAGCGAACCTTTCCTTGGATGTGCTCACTACATTATGTATTCCTGGTGTGACACCTGCATGCTGGCTGATTGGGGAATGAAGGACGCACCTACTGATGCGCTCCCTGCATTCGCCCAACAGTGACCACACCTCTAAATCTGCTACTAATGCAATATGTTGGCCACGCAGGTGTGAGCCAACATAAAATGGGGTGTTGAATCTTCTGGGAGTTGGATGGGATGGTTTCTTACTAGTGAGCTGGTGCGGCTCCTATGCTTACTGAGCACTTTAACAGTACAGGGACGAAGATGAATCATGACCACAGGTGGGCCTCTCCTAGCTGGCAAGTCTGCTAACTAGGGGAACCGTTACATTGCAATGCATCAAAGAGGTGCCCAAACAGGGAAGAGGCACTTGCAGCACAATCATCAGCTCAGTGGTGAGATGATTCCCAAACCAGGTGGATGAGGATGCTTGACGACTCTGAGACAGCTGCTGACAAATCAAGATGTAGACCCAGGTTGTAGTAAACAGTAAACAGTAAACAGTTGAGGCGCAGTTTCCAGTAGCAGAGGGTAAATAACCAGTTTGGGAGCAATTGCCAGTAGCAGAGGGTAAATAACCAGTTTGGGAGCAATTGCCGGTAGCAGAGGGCACATAAACAGTTTGTGGGCAATTGTTGCCAGTGGCAGAGGGCAAATAACCAGTTTGGGGGCAATTTCCAGTAGCAGAGGGCAAATAACCAGTTCAGGGGCAATTGCCAGTAGCAGAGAATGAACAACCAGTTTGGGACAATTGCCAGTAGCAGAGGGCAAATCACCAGTTTGGGAGCAACTGCCCATAGCAGAGGGCAAATAACCAGTTTGTGGGCAATTGCCAGTAGCAGAGAGCAAATCAGTTGTTCAGGGGCAATTGCCAGTAGCAGAGGACAACTAACCAATTCAGGGGCAATTGCCAGTAGCAGAGGGAAAATAACCAGTTTAGGGGCAATTGCCAGTAGCAGAGGGCAAATATCCACTTCAGAGGCAATTGCCAGTAGCAGAGGATGAATAACCAGTTTATAGGCAATTGTCTGTAGCAGAAGGCAAATAACCAGCTTGGGGGCAATTGCCAGTAGCAGAGGTTAAATAACCAGGTCAGGGGTAATTGCCAGTAGCAGAGGGCAAATAGCCAGTTTGGGGGCAATGGTCAGTAGCAGAGTGCAGATAACCAGTTTGGGGGCAATTGCCAGTAGCAGAGGGCAAATAACCAGTTTGGGGGCAATGGTCAGTAGCAGAGGGCAAATAACCAGTCTGGGGGCAATTGCCAGTAACAGAGGGTAAATAACCAGTTTGGGTGCATTTGCCAGTAGCAGAGGGCAAAAAACATTCAGGGGCAATTGCAATAATTTACCAGATCAGTCACAGTAACAGGATTATTGCCACTCTCCTAAACTGGCCCACCTGTGCTATCTAAGTATAACTGGAGCTTGTCCTGCCCCTTTAATTCACCCCAGAAAGTTGCCCTTATAAATGTTAATTGGCCTTCAATAGGGCCTGATGTCCTTAGCTCCAACCTGGGGAGCCAATTCATAAATATTTATTCTCCTTGATGCCCCTAGCTCTTTCCCTTGGTAGCCTCTTCATGAAAATTAACCATTTCCCACAGTAGGGCCTTACTGCCCCTAACTCCGCCCCTGGGCATTGCTCTGCCAAATTAATATTAATGTATTTGAGTTTCAGCCCTCCAGCCCACCCCCTCTATGGCTTTCGAAGGATTTTTGAAGTGCCCTCCGCGCATTTAAACAGTTTCTTTTTTTTTTTTAACAAGTCGGGTCAGTCAGCACCTGACTGATGGTGCTGCCACCGACTCACTGCCCAGGCCGGGTGAAGAATGGGAGATCGGGAGGCTGGGAAGTAGCAGACAGGGGAGGGAATTGCGCCGGACCTTGATGGGTATTCCTTCTTCCGTGCTCCGCCCGATGCTCAATGGATGGACGCCCAAACGGAAGGTGCGGCTCCTGGGCACCGCCGCTGATGAGGGACCGGTGAAACTTTTTTAATTTATTAAAATAATAAATGGGGCTGAACTGAGCCCACGCTGCATCCAAACTCCACCAATTACTGCCTCTTCTATGACCCGCCGCCAAACTGAATCCACCACACTCATGGATCGCGCATCACTGCACGAACTGGAGACTGCTGACTGGGGAAGCTGAGGTACCCAGACAAGCCCACGGGATGGCTTCAACCAGGCAGGTAAGCCAAACTGTCCCACTCACTTTCTAGCCTCCTCAGTTCTCTTGATCCCAGCTCCAACTGCCAGCCCAAAAGCTGACTTCTTTTTAAATGCTACACTTGGGGATCCAGTTCCAGAACCCCCAAGTCCATATCACACTGGCCTCAATGCTTTTAAAAACAAACACCACGTGCTGGACATGGACAGCAGTTCCAGCATGTGGTCAGCCATCGCTCATGCTGCCTGCTCGGGGGGGGGGGATTCCAAAGAAGATCAGGCAGCGATGAAAATACAACTTTCTCTTTTTCTTTTATTTATTCATAAAAGCAGCTCTGCTCTGGTGAGGGAAAGCACACTATGGAGGGGTCCCAATACACTGTCCTATGACTGCCCACACTGTCCTATGCTGCCCAAACTGCCAGGGCTGTAAGGGGCACTTTGATTATTTAATTATTTATTTAATTCTGTTGGGCCTCATACATTATTGCTTAAATATAATTTTCTTTATTGACACTTGGCACATGTGGGGCTTTTCAACTGAATTTCCGTAGCTACAGTAACGATCTGTTCTGTCAGAGTAGATGCGGTCCATCTATGTCAATTTCATATCTTTTCATTTTTTTGTAATTATTTTATGGAATACACCAAAATTGTGGGGCTCAGAGATGGCTGTGGAATTATGTGCCTCTCTTAATGAAATGAGCAGGCTCTTGGCTTTCTCTCAACACTAGTGGAAACCATGGAAATTTTAATGGATGGGCATGTAGAGTATGAAACAATGTAATGTTATCTTGTGTATGTGTGAGGAGGGGTGTCTTTTCTATCTGTCTGTCCATCTAAACAGAGTTCACTCCAAGGAAGGGAGGGTGACCAGCGGAGTGCCTCAGGGCTCAGTACAGGGAACAGTCCTCTTTGGTATTTTTATACTGTAGGTGATACCGTAGATAAGTTGGAAAGGAAGGTGTGCCTCTTTCCAGGTGACACCAAACTCTGCAATAGAGTATACACTCTAGAGGGGGTGGAATGAATGTGCTGAGAGCTGAGAATTTGATGACTGGGCAAAGGTATGGCAGTTGTGTTTCAATGCAAAAAAGTGCAAAATTATGCACCATGGGCACAGAAATTCAGTAGCAGATTACAAAATGGGCAAAGAGGTATTGATGGTCACCAAACAGGAAAGGCACCTGGAAATAATCATCTCTGATTACCTCAAGATGGTGAGACAGTGTAACAAGGCAGTAAGTAGGGCCAGTGGGATGCTGGGTTGCATAGGGAAGGGTATTACCAACAGAAGGAAGGAGGGAGGTGGTGTTGCCACTGTATAGATTGCTGGCGTGACCCCACCTGGAGTACTGTGTCTATTTCTGGTGACCACATTGCAGGAAGAACATAAACAAGGTGGAGGCTATCCAGAGGAGGGCGACTAAAATGGTGCAGGGGCTGCATCAGACGCCCTGTGAGGAGAGACTAAATGACATCAATATGTACACCCTGAAAAAGAGGAGGGAGAGGATGGACATGATAGAGCCCTATAAATACCCATGGGGTTGAATAAGGTACAGGAGGGAGTACTTTTTAATAGGAAAAGATGCACAAGAACAAGGAGACATGCAGTGGAGCTGGAAGGGGAACATTTAGGAGAGGTGTGATGAAGTACTTCTTAACTGAAAGAGTGGCAAATGCCTGGAACAGTCTTCTAGAGGAGGTGGTGGGAGCAAGGACAGTGGTAGGCTTTACGCATGCATGGAGTAGGCACAAGGGAATGTTACTTGGGGAAGGAAGTAGGGGAAGGGAGCCAGAGATCAAATAGGGTCTGTGGTGACTGCATAGACAGGGACAAATGGGCAAGTGGTCCTTATCTGATGGCAAATTTTATGTTTCTATCCACATCTGTCCCATGCTGCACCTTACGTGTTATGATCTGCCTTAACTCTAGTGCCGTCAGATGATATTATTGTGGTTATGTTACTGCTCCCTGCCTTGTACGTCAGAGCCGTTTGTTGATTTTGCATTCCTGGTCTGTAACTGTCACATTTACAGTTGGTTGCTACACCTTGTTCTTGCCTCTCTTACTGTACTGCTTCATCTGAGACTCCTATCTACTAGCATTCAATCTTCTCCTCACGACTGGATAACCCTGTATCTCCACTGTTACCGCAATAATTCCAAGGCAACCCCCCTTTTCGCACTTTGACAAGGCCCCTGGCTACCCCCCATCCACCTCACCGCCCCTACCCCTCCCACACCAGCTTGACAAGGCCTATGGCTGCCACTTCCTACCTTTCTTACCCCCTTTCCCACCTCTCCCCTCTGCCCCTACCTCTCCCACACCAGCTTCACAAGGCCTATGGCTGCCACTTCCTACCTTTCTTTCCCCCATCTTTATCCTTCCCCCCTCTCATCTATGCTTTTCTCCTATTAGAATGATAAAACTGCATTTTTTTCAATTGTTTAATCAGAAGAGGCACACTAAGCTGAAAGCGTGTTTACAGGTGCAACTTGGGAGCACAGGGAAGTTGAGACTTGCTCAGGGTCACACAGTATGCAATTGGGGGCTGTGGGATTCAAACCCAGGTCTCCATATTTGCAGCTCAGAGCCTTAAAACATTGCACTCTATATATATATATATATATATATATATATATATATATATATATACAGTATATATTCATTTTATTTTACTGTTTTGGAAACATTGCACTTTTCCTCCTCTGCATGTTTTGTCTCCCCAGATGGTGTCACTGGCCCCTCATTGCCAGCTGTGTGAATACCATATCATTGACTGCTGTCACTGTCCTTATTACAAATTGCGTCACTCCCCGCCTTGATGCCAGTGGTCACTGTGCAAATCACTATGAACATTTAGACTGGTTCTGCTTTAAGCAGGAGTGCGTGGTGCCAAATGGACACTCATGCAATGTGCAAAGTCTCAGAACAGAAGACACACATGTGCTTCATCCTTCTCAGGACTCATCATCGGTTTACTGTAACTCATCTGTATCTCAACCTGGAGAAAACAAACCAGCTCTTATGTGGTATTATGGGCTTGGGTCATGGTGGAATGAAAATAAGAAAGAACAATAAAAAGACAAAGAACCTCAGAACAAAAGCACTGAGACAAGTTTTGCCTGAAAAGGACATTGGCAACAAGGTCACATTTCACCCGGGAAGCTGGAGGGCTGGCCGGGAGAGAGAGCTTGAGCATCCCAGGGACTGCTCATCCTCTCCAGGGGGAGGGGGGAACCAGAGCTCATCTCTTGTCTGACCCCGGGTGGAGACCCGAGGTATAACAAGTCCGATGTCTAATGGGGGGGCGATGTGCCAGACGTCAGCGCTCAAGCGCCTTGACGTCAGGGGACACAGCACATCATGAGAACACTGGAAAAAAACACCTCACGGCCTCCCAGTAGATGGAGCACCAGGCCCCGACCCTCAATACCCCTACCTGCCCAGAGACAGCATCCTGACGAAAGACTGACATCTCGGGGTGCATGATCCCCCACCCCATACCCCGCCTGGGGGTATAACCACGGCTCAATGGGGGATGGACTGCATTGGTCACCAGGTAGGTGAGCGAGGGCTGAAAAGTCCATAGGTGACTCCCGAAGAGATGGGGGCTGCGAGGAGGAGGGAGCAAAAAAAAAGTCACATTTCACAGAATTACAAAATCACACATACCCCAATAATGCTAGGCATCATGGGATGTAGATGCATGTAACCCTCTATCAATGGGGGTTCCCAAAGAGTCTTCTACGAGCTTGTCTAAGTGCTCACTGCCTGGCTAGTGTTTGGCGCCATAGCCGTTAAATGTATTACCAGTGAGCGCCTTTAAAGCCTCCATGTACTGTCTCTTTAAGCGCTGCCCGATTGCAGATATAATTAATCTGAATGGGGGGACTGAGTGTTTCCATGCTCGGGTCCCACCCTGGCTGCCTATTAATTGCTCCGTTTCTGCCATCGTTAGTTGTGAAGAGGGAGTCCTACTGAAAGATGTAACTATTTACTGGAAATTGCGTAACGTAATAATGATAATGTAGTTGTTCTAACCTGTCTTCTTTGCAGCAAGGACTGTTCTGCTTGACTCCACCATTTTGGTCCCAAACTGCTGAATTGGACCAATCAGTGATAGGAGACTCTAAAATGGAGCCTGCTCATACGGACTGTATGGACCCAAACCCGTGGGATTTGTAGTTCTGAACTGCTGGCGCCTTTTGCTACTGAAAGGGGAGTTCTTGTGTGATTGACAGTTGTGTCAGCCAACCGAACCATTTGGATCTGTGGGAAATACCACAAGCTGTCTGCTGGCAAGCCAGATTTGAGTTGGGATTCGAGAGAGAAGTAGCTCATGATAGCCAAGCAGAAAATTGCAGAGTTAGAGCAGGAGAATTGTGGAGAGGTCTGAGTTGGGGCCTGCAAGTCTGCTGCTACCCTGAAAGGAGAAGAGAGAGAGCATTATTTTGGACTAAATTCGAGCTGAGTGCTTTTGAGCAAGCTGCTGAATTGAGACCAGGCTTAACCTGTAGAAGACGGAAGATTTTTACTGAATTGGCCTGTCAGGAACTCCAGCTACTCTTGAGCTCCCGGTTTGAGCATTGACTTTGCGATCGTGACCGGGGAGCAATGTGCCTGGTACAGTAATATTTCTTTGCATATAAATATGCTGTGTACTGAATGGGGGTCGAGATTTAGTTCCCCGTCTTTGTGAGCTGTGTGCTGATTGCTGGAAGCTGTGTCCAGTACAAAACGGACTAAATCCACAGTTGGCACCATATGGCTGGGCCTTGCCACAAGGACTCGGCTAGCCTACCCTGCTGCGTAGAGAAGAAAACATCAACGAGAGACCTGCCTGGGATCGGCCCCCCTGCTCCACACCAGTACAGGAACGACACTACAGTGCATCGTGAGGGCCCTGCTTCTCCTGGCAATCCAGAGAATTCATTTGCTGTCTCGGTCTTCGTCCCTCCTGTGTCCAGCTTGGGATACCATGAGTAATATCCAGGGTAGCTCCCTGCAACAGATAGCTGAATCAAAAGTGTGTTACCTGATTGTCTTGTTTCTTTTTTCTTCATGAACTGAGCCCACTGGCTCCAGATTACAAATATTGTGTTGTGCAAGTTATTTTTCCATCACAGGGCCCCTACCAGCTGCAACGTCGGCCTACCCCAGGCAACGGTCCTGGCTAGCCCACCTCCCATTCACCTGGGTTCCCAGAAGTGTGACAGTGCTAGGGATTCTGACTGCTTGCATAACTGTGTGATTGTTAGGGAAAGTAAGCTAATTAACCTGATTGCCCCTATCCTTGTTCAAACCCCCCTGAATAAATCAGATCTACTTTTTCTGCCTTTTAAACAGTCTGTGGATCCTGTTTATGCCTGAAGTATTGTGTTGCATGCCATTTGCTCTGTTTAGCCTTGTTTTGCAGGGGGTCCCCACGGTTGAGTTGGAGAAACCCATCCTGGTTGTGAATGCAAAAGGTTTGGTTACGGGTAAAGCATATCAGGGGTATTGTGAAGGTCATTGTTGTATTCTGTGTGGGCCACTCGCAGGAACCGAGGGGGGTTACAGTGTCCCAGAAGGCTGTGTGCAAGTTAGTACGACCACTAATAACCCTGATCTCTGGGTGGAGGCACCCGTGTCAGAACTCAGGCCCCTTAACCTAGTGGTTGCCCAGCAGGCAGGGGTAGTAGCCCTTGAGGTAGCACCACCTAGGGGTTACATCTTGGAGGCACCACTGGGATTAGCGTCCTCTAGTGGCCAAGAATTACACATTGTCAAACATAAATGGCTTCCCCAACCGAAGTGGCTGTACACCAGTTGGTGGGGTGGTGTACAGGGCAGGAGATTGACCCTCATAATGCCCTGCTCGTATTAGATATCCCCCTGAACATTGGTAAAGATGCTGTAGAAGGAGTACTTTCCAAGGCTAAATGTTTAACAAATGCTGTGGTGGGGCGACAGGCTGATTTGACTGCCCAAACTTTCATGGCCTTAGTAGAGTGTAGTGACCCAGTAGACAGTTCCAAAGTGCTACGGACTATTGCCCCAGAAGGATCCCTCACCGCCTGAAGAGTGATAACTAGACAGTAAAGACCCCAGGGAGGATGAGCCCCCCTCACTATCTGAGACTTTTGAGGAGAAATTTGCTAAGTTGTTGCTGGAGGAAGGGAAAACCGTGGAGGACTTTAAGAAACTATTCCTGCCACCTGGGGGTGTTCCTCCCCTAACACCCTCCCTCGCCAGCACCTTTTATAGGCCTTCTGTGCCCTTGCCAATGCTGGCCCCTACATCTGTACCTGCCGTTAGTCACGACTCCTATCGAAGGTTGAGAATCTTCTTGGGCACCCTCCCCACCCTCCAAGGGGAGAACGGCTGGGAGACCTGGATAGACTATGTTGCCCCCCCAGTACTTTAATGGCAATGCTCAGAAGCAGAGAAATGAGAGGTTGAGTGAGAGCCTTCAATGTCCTACCCTGGCTACCATCCGTGCCAAGTGGGCCAATAACCCAGAAGCAACTGCACAGGACTATCTTGATGCATTGGAGAATGTGTATGGGAGTCCGGTTTCAGATGAGGACCTGTGGTGAAGAGTATGAAACGCCCGGCAGTACTCAGGGGAGCCATTGTCTGTGTAAGTACCTCGACTTGAAAAGCTGCTACAAGAGTGCCTCAGAAAGGGTAGTTTGCCGTCAAATTAATTAAATCAAACCAGGCTGGACCGGATGCTTAAATCTGCTCCATTTTCAGAGTTATTACTGCTTCAGTTGCGCCTCGCCAACCAACTGACAATGCCCCCCTCCTATGAAGAGCTAATGAAAGAAATTTGGGGGGGGGGGTTGAGCAAAGGCCACCCTGTGGGGAAATTGCACCAATATCTGCTGCTACTGCGCGAGTGACCGAAAGTGATCAGTCAGGTGAGATTCAGGGGCAAAAGTCGGCACCTAATGAGCACTCTGAGAAGTCAAAGGACTTTCCGCCCTGGGCCCAATTTTGGAAAGACAAACTACTTAAGGAGGTCCGAGAGTTGAAGGTGGGTGCCCCTGCAAGGGTTTCCCCTGCAGAACAAGAGTCTGATTTCTCTCCAGCCGTGACTGCCATGGGGTTGGGGTGCACCCACAGGCATCCTATGACGGGGATAGCTCTCAGTCTGAAATCAAAGAATTGACTGCTACCCTAAAGGAACTATTGAGACACGTTGCACCCCTCTCACAGCTGCCAGCAGATATTGAACCCCGAGCCCTTGCTAATACTTCAGTTCCTCAGGCAATGTTCTCTCCAAAGATGCCCCAGGAGCCTATCATTTGTCACAACTGTGGAAAGGATGGCCATATGAAGAGGGAATGCCGGACTCAGAAGGACTTAGAGAAAGTGGTGAGCCAGCTTCAAGGAGAGCTTCGGAAAACAAATCAGTGGTCAAGGGGTGCACGAAATGACCACAGTGAGGGTTTGAGAAACCCTAACTCAAATTTCTTTGTGGCTAAATCATCTGTCCAGGCCTCTGCTGCTATCCCTCCTGAATGGTCTGAGGTGGTGGGCCCTTAAATTGAAACTACAGTAAAAGTGAATGGTGTGTCCACCCCAGCCATGTTTGACAGTGGGTCTCAAGTGACTATTGTGTTCCAAGATTGGTACATGAAGAACCTGCCTGATGTGCCCCTACAACCCTTAGAAGGCCTGCATGTCTGGGGGCTGAGTGAGAAGTTGTATCCATACTCTGGGTATATTCAGATCTGGCTGTCTTTTCCTACCTTGGTGGCTGGAGTGGTGGAACAAGTTGAGATCCTGGCGTTAGTGTGTCCCCCTACTGGACTGTATGGTGGGGTTCCACTGCTAATTGGGACCAATGCTCATATGTTTGGAATACTGGCCCAACTCTGCTACGAGAAACAGGGGCACTGGACTGGTAGGGCCCTGAGAGTTCCCGTGTTGATCAGGAAGACCTATGAGTTGTGGCAGAATGCCAAGGAGGTGGATCAGGATGAGCCAGTCGGGGTTGTATGGAAGAAGGATCCCGAGTCACTTGTGCTAGCCCCCAACACCCAGTGTACTCTACAAGGGGAGGTCCGCTTATGGAAAGATGTTAGGAATAGGATACTGATGCTGGATGCTCCAGGTGATGGAAAATTGCAAGAAAGATTGTTGGTCAATTCCAGCTTCTTGCCTGCTCATGCTCATACCTATGCATGACAAGTGGTGGTCCAGGTCCACGGTGTGTCGGATTGGGAGATTCGGGTGAACAGAGGCTGCACTCTAGCTACCGTACACTGTGCAGACACTGCAGTGTTACCCAGTAACAAGCACTCTGGAGCAACTGATAGAGTGACCCCTGATTTGTTTGACTTTGGTGACTCCCCTTTGCCAGCTGAATGGAAAGCTAGAATCAGCAAGAGACTTGCCCAGAAAGACTAAGTGTTTTTGTTGAAAGAGTGGGATGTCATTGGATGTGTCCAGGGAGCTGAGCATCACATACGCCTGCACGATGAGCGGCCATTTCGCGAGAGGTCTCGGCGCCTAGCTTCTGAATATATAGATGATGTGAGAAGACACCTACAGAAGATGCTTGAGGCTCATGTGATACAAGAATCCAGAAGCCCCTGTGCTTCACCTATTGTGGTGGTGGGGAAAAATAATGGGACAGTAAGAATGTGTGTGGATTATCGAACCCTTAAGCGGCGGACCATCCCAGATCAATACACCATGCCCCGTAGACAAGATGCTTTAGACTGTCTGAATGGGAGCAAATGGTTTTCGATGCTGGATCTTTGCAGTGGGTACTACCAGATCCTCATGGCACCAGAAGACCATGAGAAGACAGCCTTCATCTGTCCACTAGGGTTCTATGAGTTTATGAGGATGCCCCAGGGGATATCTGGTGCTCCGGCCACTTTTCAGCGATTGATGGAACGTGCAGTGCGGGATATGAATTTGTTGGCGTGCCTGGTGTACTTGGATTATGTCATTGTGTTGGGGAGTTCACTGGAGGAACACGAGAGACAGCTATTTAAAGTGTTAGACTGACTGGAGGATTTCGACCTTAAGCTGTCCATCGACAAATGCCAGTTTTTTCACACATCTGTGAAGTATGTGGGGCATATAGTATCCACAGAGGGGATAGAGACTGATCCTAGTAAAGCTGAGGCCTTGACCACCTGGCCCCAGCCCCACAATCTGAAAGAATTACAGCGCTTCCTAGGATTCTGTGGCTATTACTGGTGGTTTATAAAGGACTACTCCAGTGTGATTTGCCCACTCCTGAACCTTACCCAGGGTTACCCTCCCATGAACCGTAAATACAAGAAAGGGGCCTTCTCCGGCACAGAAAGAGTATACTTCCACCCGGGTGAACTTTTTGGGTCCCACTGGACACCCGACTATGAAGCTGCTTTCCATGAGATAATATATCAGCTCACCCATGCTCCCATCCTCGCCTATGCTGACCCTACTAGACCTTATATGTTGCATACCGATGTTAGCCTACAAGGTATGGGGGCTTTGCTGTATCAAGAACATGAGAATGGTTTGAGACCGGTGGCCTTTGCTAGTAGAAGTCTGATCCCATCCGAGAAAAACTATCCTGTGCATAAACTGGAGTTCCTGGCATTAAAGTGGGCAATCATTGACCAATTCCATGAATGTCTATATGGGGCAAAGATACTGGTGAAAACTGACAATAACCCGTTGACCTATGTACAGACCAGCCAAGTTAGACGCCACTGGGCATCGGTGGCTTTCTGCATTGTCTACCTATGATTACACTGTTGAATACAGGTCAGGCCTGAATCACATCGATGCTGACACCCTATCCCGAAGGCCCATGCCCAAGAGTGATTGGGTCAGGCTGTCTGAGCCTGACATCCGAGCTTTGTGCCAAAAGTTTGATAAAGATCAACAGATGTCTGCGGACGCAGTGGACTGTTTAGTGGATTGTTTTAGCCCTTCTGATACATGCATACCGGCTGCGTACTGTCACTTTTTGGCACTAGACATTAGTGCACTACCTCAGTTTGACAATGACAGCATTCAGTGGGCTCAGTCCCAAGACCCTATGATTCAGCCAGCTCTTGAAGCCCTCTGTGCAGGGAAAGATGTGTCCAAATTGTGCTCCTCTGATTTGTGAACTGCTTTACTATTTAAAGAAGGCCCTAAATTAAAGCTGAGTAATCAGTTGCTGTATAGAGGGACAGTAGATGGAGGAGGCCAAGTAGGCAAGCAACAATTGGTCTTGTCCACAGCTTTCAGAGACTTGGTGCTGAGGTCCCTCCACAATCATATGGGCCACCTCAGTATTGATCGAACCCTTGACCTAATGCAATCCCAATTCTACTGGCCTACGATGGGGGCCGATGTTGAGCATCATGTAAGGACTTGTAGTCATTGCCTGCAGAGAAAAGCCCTGCCCCAGAGGGCTGCCCCCTTGTTAACATTACCATCAGTACACCCGTGGAATTAGTTTGCATAGACTTTTTGAGTTTGGAGCCTGATCAGGGAAATGTTGGTAATGTATTGGTGGTCACGGACCATTTTACAATGTATGCCCAAGCCTTCCCCACCAAAGACCAGAAGGCATCCACCCTGGCCAAGGTGCTAGTGGAAAATGTATTCGTCCACTATGGGGGCCCCCAGAGAATTCATTCTGATCAAGGTAGAGACTTTGAGAGTCGCTTAATCAAAGAAATGCTCTCCCTATGAGGGGTGAGGAAGTCAAGAACCACCCCTTATCACCCGCGGGGGGACCCACAACCTGAACACTTTAATCGCACCCTGCTGGACGTGCTTGGCACTCTTCACCCAAAAGGCATGCATAAATGGAGCCAGCAGATTAGCACCTTGGTTCACGCCTATAATTGTACAAGAAATGATGCTACCGGATTCTCTCCCTACTGCCTCATGTTTGGGAGGGAGGCCCAGCTGCCAGTTGATGTTTGTTTTGGGGTCTCTACCGATGGGGTTCGAGCTGAAAATTATCTACAATATGTTCAAAAACTGATGGCCCAATTGAATCACATATATCAACTAGCCCAGACAATGGCTGCAAAGAGAAACTAAGACAATAAAGACAGAAATGATAACAAAGTAAAAGCCCAAGAGTTTCGAACTGTGGACCATGTGTTGTTGTGAAATTTGGGACTGTGTGGTAAACATAAAATTGCCGACCGATGGCACCATCTTCCTCATATTGTGGTAGGCAAGTTGGATGACTTGCCTGTGTACAAAGTGCAGCCTGAAAATGATTTGAAAGCTGTCAAGACCATGCACCATAACCATTTACTGCCTATTGGTCAAGTCATGATTGAGGCAGAACCCCCTGAGATTGTTCCCTCTGGACGGTGACTCGGGCCACTGCCAAACAAAGACAGAGTCAACCTACCCCAGTGGTCACAGACTTAAGATTTTCTCCACAGCAAGCCCCGAATGATAATGACTGTCAGTCCACTTCTGATGACCGTGAGTGCAACTATGCTTATTACCCCTCTTATGAATTGAGTCAGCTGTTCCAAGGTAACCCCATGATCAATTGTGGGGATGAAGCTGGGCCTTCTAGACTGCCTAACCCCCCAGTTTTGTCCCTGGAGCCAATGCTCCCTAAGAGTGAAGTGCGCAGTGTCATGTCTGATGATACTGAGTCCCTCTGTATGGTTGAGCTGTGTGATTTACCTGAGGAAGAGGCAGATGATCTAAGTCAGACTGGTGACATGCCAGAACCTGAAGAATACTTTAAGTGTGATGATAATTACCTTCCAGTGCCAGAGTACCTTCCAAGTGAGCAACGTGTTATAGAACCAGAGTTAACAGAGCCAGGGGCTGACAGTTCCCCAAGTGTGAACCTTCCTACCCCCGCAGAAGCACCCCTCTCAAGTGAGGAAAGCACCAAATCTGTTGCTGAAAGTACAGAGACTGTGGTTGTTCCCCCCAGAAAGACTGCTGAGCTATCAAACCTGTGGCACACTTCAGTTATGATTCCCCTAGGAGGCCAGTAGATTTGCCTGTCAATGTGGTCCATAAGGGGGTGTATGTTTCTCAAAGCTCACTACCCAAGTTGAGCCTAAGTAGCAATTCCAGGTTAATTGTCCTGCCCTCTAGGTATGGTGCCCCTGCCCTGTCTAGCCCCAGGTTAGCGGACAGGGAAGGGTCCCCTCTCACATGGTTCAATGTACAGGAAGTTACTATCTGAATTCAGTTTAGTAATATGCAAAACTAGCTGTGTGACATATGTATGATGTAATTCAGGATAGATGATGTACTGTGAAATGCAGAAAGTGTGTATAGTAAAGGTTGAATATTGTATGTTGACTGATGTCCTAGAAGCTACAGGCTTAGCTTGCAAGTGGTACAGATGTATGGTATAAATTGCAATTTCAATTACTGTGATGGTACCCACTTGACACAGATGCCAAGTTTTTCCAGGCAAGGAAGGGTGTATCAATGGGGGTTCCAGAAAAGTCTTCTACGAGCTTGTCTAAGTGCTCGCTGCCTGGCTGGTGTTCGGCGCCGTAGCCATTAAATGTATTACCAGTGAGCACCTTTAAAGCCTTCATATACTGTCTCTTTAAGTGCTGCCAATTGCAGATATAATTAATCTGAATGGGGGGACTGAGTGTTTCCATGCTCGGGTCCCGCCCGGGCTGCCTGTTAATTGCTTCGTTTCTGCCATTGCTAGTTGTGCAGAGGGAGTCCTGCTGACAGATGCAACTATTTGCTGGAAATTGCTTAATGTAATAATGATAATGTAGTTGTTCTAACCTGCCTTCTTTGCAGCAAGGACTGTTCTGCTTGACTCCACCGTTTTGGTCCAGAACTGCCGAATTGGACCAATCAGTGATAGGGGACTCTAAAATGGAACCTGCTCATATGGATTGTATGGACCCAAACCCGTGGGATTTGTAGTTCTGGAGTGTTGGCGCCTTTTGCTACTGAAAGGGGAGTTTTTATGTGATTGACAGTTGTGTCGGCCAACTGAACAGTTTGGATCTGGGGGAAATACCACGAGCTGTCTGTTGGCAAGCCAGATTTGAGTTGGGAGTCGAGAGAGAAGCAGCTCCCGATAGCCGAGCAGAAAATTGCGTAGTTCGAGCAGGAGAATTGTGGAGAGGTCTGAGTTGAGGCCTGCAAGTCTGCTGTTACCCTGAGAGAAGGAGAGAGAGAGCATTGTTTCGAACTAAATCCGAGCTGAGTGCTTTTGAGCAAGCTGCTGAATTGAGACCAGGCTTAACTTGTAGAAGACCGAAGATTTTTGCTGAATGCGATTGGCCTGTCAGGAACTCCAGCTACTCTTGAGCTCCGTGTTTGAGCAGTGACTTTGCAATCACGACGGGGGAGCAGTGTGCCTGGTACACTAATATTTCTTTGCAAAAAAATGTGCTGTGTACTAAATGGGTGTCGCGATTTAGTTCCCCGTCTTTGTGAGCTGTGTGCTGATTGCTGGAAGCTGTGTCCAGTACAAAACAGACTAAATCTGCAGTTAGCCCCATGTGGCTGGGCCTTGCCACGAGGGTCCCGCCAGCCTACCCTGCTGCACAGACAAGAAAACATCGAGAGACCTGCCTGGGGATCAGCCCCCCTGCTCCACGCCAGTACAGGAATAACGCTACAGTGAATTGTGTGGGCCTTGCTTCTCCTTGCAATCCAGAGAATTCATCTGCTGTCTCAATCTTCATCCCTCCTGTGTCCAGCTTAGGGTACCGTGAGTAATATCCAGGGTAGCTCCCTGCAACAGACAGCTGAATCAAAAGTGTGTTACCGGATTGTTATCTTTTTTCTTCATGAACTGAGCCCTCTAGCTCTGGATTACAAATATTGTGTTGTGCAAGTTATTTTTACATCACAAGGCCCCTACTAGCTGCAACGCCAGCCTACCCCGGGCAACAGTCCTGGCTAGCCCACCTCCCATTCACCTGGGTACCCAGAAGTGTGACAGTGCTAGGGATTCTGACTGCTTGCATAACTGTGTGATTAATAGGGAAATTAGGGAAAGTAAGCTAATTAACCTGATTGCCCCTATCCTTGTTCAAACCCCCCTGAATAAATCAGATCTGCTTTTTCTGCCTTTTAAACAGTCTGTGGGTCCTGTTTATGCCTAAAGTATTGTGTTGCATGCCATTTGCTCTGCTTAACCTTGTTTTACAGGGGGTCCCCAGGGTCGAGTTGGAGAAACCCATCCTGGTGGTGAGTGCAAAAGGTTTGGATACGGGTAAAGCATATCAGGGGTATTATGAAGGTCATTGTTGTATTCTGTGTGGGCCATTTGCAGGAACCGAGGGGGGTTACAGTGTCCCAGAGGGCTGTGCTTAAGTTAGTACGACCAGTAATAACCCTGACCTCTGTGTGAAGGCACCCGTGTCAGAACTCAGGACCTTTAACCTACTGGTTGCCCAGCAGGCAGGGGGGGTAGCCCTTGAGGTAGCGCCACCTAGGAGTTACATGCACATCACAATGACAATGCAGACTGGTTCTGTTTTAAGCAGGAGTGCATGGTATCAAATAGTCTCTCACACAATCGGCCAAGGTTGAGAACAGAGGACACAGACTCATGTTTCATCCTTCTCAGGAATTATCAGTGTGCCTCATTTGTATCTGAATGCACTGGAAAATGAACCAGCCATTGTGTGGTCTAACAGTTTTGGGTCATGGTTGAGCCCCCCAAAAAGAAAGTAAGCTAAAAAGACAAAGAACCTTAGTACAAAAGCCCCAAGGCAAGGGTTACCCAAAAAGGAATTCTCAGCAAAGCCAGATTTCAAAGAAATACAACATTGCACATACACCATTAATGTAAGGTATCATGGGATGTATATTCAAATCACCATGACAATTTAGACTGGTTCTGCTTTAAGCAGGAATGCATGGTGCCAAATGGCTTCTCACACAATCTGCAAAGGCTGAAAACAGAAGACACAGACACATGTTTCATCCTGCTCAGGACTCATCAGTGTGTCTTAATTGTATCTCAACCCAGGGGAAAACAAACCAGCCCTTATGTAGTCTTACTGGTTTTGGTCATGGTTGGTCCAAAATAAGAAAGCAAGATATAAAGAGAAAGCCTTTTTATGCAAAACGTAGACGGTTAGTTTTTATTTTTATTTTTTGTTTTATTGAAATCTAGGATTACAAATACCTTTGAGCAGGAACTGCTCATTTACAAAGATTCCACATCGAGGAAATGGAAGGTAAACATACATACAAAGGTCAACAGGATTTGAGGCATAGTTAATTACAGTTCCTCAATGTGCCAATGTTAAGTAGAAAGACACAACATCCAAGGGCAAACTTAGAAATAAACTTAGAAATAAGAGCTGCTGGCGAGAGGGTAGGGATGGTGGGGGTATGCAGGCAGGAAGCCCGTTGTTGGAGGGTAAGATGTGATGGTAAGAGCACTCAAGGGGAGCGAGAGGAGGATAATTGTCAGTAAGTGCCAGAGAGGGGTGAGGAAGGGAGTGGGGAGGGGGGTGTTCAGGGAGGCAGAGAGGAGGGCATGGCTAGGGAGGGTAGCTGACCTGTCTAAAGTAGAGGGCAGTGAGTGTGGGGCCCCAGATTAGGTGAAGCAGTCACAATGACTAGCTGAGCTAAGATGAAGTCGGAGTTATCTTTTAAATGGGCCAAGAGTAGCAGTTGTAAGAGTTTCATTGTTGAGCGTATTGAACCATTGTGGAGCTCTGTGAGCAAAAGCCCTCTGTCCCATTGTAGTCCAGCATCTGGGGACAAGGAAGGTTTGTTGTTGTGAACTTCTAGTTTGCTGGGTGCTGTTGTGGTCTACGAGGAGCTTTTCAATGCCTGAGGGCATTATCCCGAGGAGGACTTTTTTGGCTAAGAGGTAGGTTTGATACTGGATCCGGCTGATGAGAGGAAGCCATCCTGCCCGAACGTACAGATCACAAGTGTGTGCAAGTCAGTCATCCCCCTTTAGAAGCCTGCATGCTTTGTTGAGTGCGACCATAATTCTGCGGAGGGCAGAGGCAGAGGTGGAGCCATAGATTGCTAGCCCGTAATCAATGATGGAGGTAACAGAGCTGTTAATAGCCAACCAGAGTGTGTCAGAAGTCATGCAGTGTTTGTGCCTATAAAGCAGGCCTATGCGGATATTGGCAGCTTTGGCAACAGAATCAATGTGCCGATGGTAGGAGAGGGAATTGTCCAAAGTAACACCTAGGTATTTAAATTCAGGAACATGTTCAATTATGGTCTCTGGTTTTTGATGGTGAAGTCATGGGATTTGTACTTGTTCTTGGCATTGTAGAAAGTCATTACCTTTGTTTTGGTGTAGTTCAGGACCAGTTTGTGTTTCTTGAACCATTCTTTGATGCGCATGAAGTCGAGCTGTAATTGTTTCTCAAGGAGCTCTGCGTCTTGGTGGTTGGTGAACAAGACTGCATCGTCAGCGTAGAGTAGTAACTTCTGATGGCAGACACTGGGGAGGTCATTCAGAAAAAGGCCAAAGAGTAGTGGTCCCAGGATGGACCCCTGTGGGACCCCCGAAAGGACCAGTTTATCTTCCGAGGTGACACCGGCAATCCTGATCCGCTGGACCCTCTTCCCCAAGGTAACTTAAGTGCTTCTTTGGAGAGCCCGATGCTTGATAGTTGCTTGAGTAGGATTGGATGGTTGACAGTATCAAACGCTTTTGTAAGGTCGATGAATACTGCCCCCACAGAGTTTCCTTGATCGACAGTGGTATGGATTAATCCCGTGAATTCTAATAGTGCAGTGGTGGTGCTGTGTCCTTTATGAAAGCCATGTTGCTTGGGACGTTGGATGTTATATTTTTCCAGGTACTCAACTAGTTGGTCTGAGGCAATGCGTTCCAGGGCCTTAGACAAAGGAGGGAGGATGGAGATAGGTCTGTAGTTGGAGTGTAATGACTTGTCTCCACTTTTGTCTACCGGTGTGATGGTCACCTGCTTCCAGCAAGATGGGAACTGGGAAATTTTTAGAGATAGGTTGAAGTTCATTGTCAGGGGTACAAGGATTTCTTCAAGGACCAGCGCTAACAACTTCAGGTTGAGGGAGTCACCACTGTAGCCTGTGTTGTGGATGGCCTTCTGAATATAGGTTCTGGCTAAATGCACTGGGATCTCCTTGAAGTAGAATCATGGGGCAGGGTGTAGGAGAGAAGCAGTGTCGGGGGGGTTACTACCAGAGGGGGCTTCGAAGAAGACAGACAGGAGGACACTATCCAAGTTGGAGAACGCATTGTTGAAAGTATTGGTGATTGTGTAAAGGTCACATGTTGGTGTTCCATTTATGTTGAGCATAGTGGATGGTGACTTAGGATCCTTGCCTGTAAGGTCTTTTAAGTTACTCCAGAATTTTTTTCCGTCACCCCAGGAGTTGGAGAGAGCCTTCTTGAGATATTTACTTTTGGCGCTCCTGACTGCCCGAGTGCACTAGTTTCTGGCAGTTTTATATTTATGAATATCCCCAGGTGTGGATGTTGCCCGGGCACAGTGCCAGAGATGATCCCTTTGTTTGAGTAAAGTGATTAGTTTGGGGGTTATCCAAGGGTTAGATCTTCCTCTGACCTTCAGCTTTTTTGGAGGTGCAAAGATATTACAGGCCACAGTGAAGTGCCTGATGAAAAGGTCTAAGGCTTGGGTAACCTCTTTGGAGGAGTTGATTGGTGACCAGTTTATGTGGCTTAAATGTGTTTTTAGTAGCCCAAGGCACCCCTGCTTTAACACCCTGGTGTGGATTATTTTAGGAGGGGACTTAATGAATTTGTTTGTCCAGATACAGGTAACAGGTGAGTTGTCACTGATAACGTCGGGGAGCACTGAGACTTTAGAAATTCATTCAGGGTGATTAGAAAGAATCCAGTCCAGAAGTGTGTATGACCCTGTCCTGTAGTTACATCTGGTGGGGGTGGCAACATGCTGGGAGAGGTTCTGTGCTTTGTTGGCATTCTTGTGGGTGCCAGCCTCCGGTGAGAGCCAGTTTATGTTGAAGTTGCCGAGTATTATGATTTCAGAGTTATGGTGTAGTCCCCTTAGGTTTTCCATGATGCCAGCAAGTCCATTGGTCTGGTCTTTAGGGGGTAGGTAAACAGAGGCTGTGGTGAGCTCCTTGCTGTGTGCCCCGAGTAGAACTTTGATAGCAAGAACCTGCGAGGGGGGTTTAGGGTTTGAGAAAGGAAAGGTATGACCCAGATAGGAGTTCCTTAGGTAGATGACACAGCCCCCACCTCGCTTAGCAACCCTGTCCTGCCTGAATATAGTGTATCCAGGGATGGTGACTGCAGTGTCTGGTATCTTGGGGTTAAACTATGTTTTGACAACAGAGAGAATATCAGGGTTATGTTGCTGGACCCAGGTTTGCAGTATGTCAAGTAGAGATGGGCGAAGTGGTCCCAATCAGCTCTGCAAAGTGGAACGCGGAGTGAAAGAGAATTTGCGGAGTGCTCCTCAATGCGAAGTGGAGTACTTCGCGTTATAATGGGTAACGCGAAGTCCATTGAAAACAATGACTTTGCGTTAATCCGCCTTCCCAAACCACTACTCCACCAATTCTTAAGGCGAAGTACATTGAAAACAATGTACTTTGGCTCACTTCGCCTTGTTTTTAAGCTCCAAAGGTGAATTTTGCAGTGATTCATTGGATTTCAGGTCACATGGGCTCTAGATTGTTCTGCACAGCCTCAGTTTGGGGTAATGTGTGTAGGAAGCTATAGGAGACAATCTGCTCTGAGAGCTCTCTGTGATTCAAACATTTTAAAAGCTGTTAAAAAAGCCTTTTTGAGTCTTTTTTTCTGCTGAAACTTTAGTTCATCAATTATAGGAAACCCTCCTGTGCTCATATCATTGAGCGTTTATTGTTTGTGTGTGGATTTTGAATGTTAATGCACAACATTCAGTCTGTGTACTGAGAGCCAGTGGAAGTGTGCTTTGGGGGAGGGGCATATCTGTGGTGTAGGTAGATTAACTTGGAGAAAAAGACAGTGCTTTCTGTTTTGGTGATATTTTTCTTGTATAACTGAATAAATGTACACAGTAATATTTTCAATAATTCTTGCCTTTTTTTGCTGATTGTTGTGGTGCAGCAGTGCATAATTTTAGTTTGTTTAAAATATGTGGTTATATTACTGAAGTTTTCAGTTTGCTACGCATTACTTAGTGTGTGTGTGAGTATGTGTGTGACGTGTGTCATCAAATCAGACACCTTTTATTGTGCCACATAATTTCAGCAATGTGAAGCTGCTATCCACTGCAGCTGTGTAATTTTTGTACTACTTTGTGATATCTTTACCGGTACTAGTATTAGTGACTGTTACTGCAGCAGTGCAGTACACTACCCCCTACGCAGCCCTACTCAACCGGCAAAGATATTCTTTTCCAGATTTGAATTTCTGATGGTGAGCACTGGTTAGGTGTTGTGCCTTTGCATCTGCATCTCTTCAGTGCACAGCACAATCTTAAACTGTCTGTACATTTGCATCTCTTTAGGGTCCAATCTCCATCTCTAACTTACATCACAGTTGTTTCTTTGGCTTCCCTTCAGAGTACTGGACAGGTGTGGTGCATAATTCAGCATGAATATTGTACTCATTAATATGTGTTTTTAAGTCAGGACCATCATCAGGAGTCACTCGTGATACAAATCATGTTCTTCATCATCACTGTCACAAATCATGATTTATGATCACGTCATGAATCACAACATACATTTTTTTACTAGTTACTTGGATGTATTGTAAGCCTGCTTTGTAGTATTTCTCCATGCTTCACCACCCCACCATTGTACTAATTAATGAGTGTTTTTAAGTCGGGGAGTTTTGTGCCATATCTCATTGGGGCCTGGGGAAGTACAGCTGTAGGCATTTGCTTTTCATTATCATCACGGTCACAAATGCAGTCACAAATCACGATTTACGACTACGTCACAAATCACATTAATTTTTTTACTAGTTACTCGGATGTATTGTAAGCCTGTTTTGTAGTATCTCTCCAGGCTTCACCATCGTACTCATTAATAAGTATTTGTAAGTCAGGGAGTTGGACAGTGTCTGCAGTACATATAGACTGGAAAGAAGACTGCACCCATGCAATTTAGCATACTATACTTGCACTGCTCAGAATACATACAGAAGACAACAAAAAAAGGCATAATTTACATACAAGGGTCGGGGATGGTGGAGGAATACATTTTACAACACAGCAAGGAAGTTGTGGGGGGGCACATGGTGTGAGGAAAAAAAACTAATGTGGGATCCCATGGTGATCCAGCAGCAGTTCCAGCATGGACATAATTTGCAACTGATGTCCCTCTATGTGAGAGAATAAAATTTACAGAAAGAACAAATTAAGTAAAAAAAAGAGTACAGATAGAAAAGACAAAAAAATGTAGCTTTTAAAAAAGCTGTTGGGTCTAAATCAAAGTTTAAATCTTCTCCTCGCTCTGATCTCAAAGTATCAGCAGTCACAAAACACACTCCTCTCTCTCCATCTGCACAGGAGAAAGTAAAAGTGTCTGCTTGTATGACTCACTTCCTTCCTGCCTAGCTAAAGAGCATGTGACTTACAGTACTGTAAGCCATGTGATGTGTGGTGGGGCTGCCAAATCTGAAACACCAAGTGGATCACTTACAATCATACTGAGGAACACGGAGTCCATTAAAAACAATGACTTTGCCTTACTTCGTATTGCCATTCCGCCTTAATGTGAAGTGGTAATGACAAGGCGGAGTGAGCATTTTGCCTTGCCCACTCCGCGTAGCAGAGTGACAATGCAAAGTGCCCACTTCGCGTTCACTTCGCCGGTGGAATTTAAATTCGCTGCATCTCTAATGTCAAGTTTGTTGAGTTTGTCAAGTTTGTTAATAACCGCTATCTTTTATGGGGGTTACATATACAGTATGTAAGAGCTGCATACAGATTCCTGCAGTGCTGCGAAGTATGGAAACAGCAGAAAGATCTTGTTGTGTGGCTCCTGAGACTGCAAGGTGCAAAAGTCAAAGACTCAGTCTACACTCTCTGCCTCAGAGAATTCCTCTCTAGCTGAATAGCTAGACCTGCTGTGTTTGGGACTCATTGTGCTAGGCTTGTTGTCCAGCATTGGCTGAACATGCATTTTCCTAGAAGCAGACACAGATACACCGTTAGTCTGAGTCAAAAACAGCAACATATCTTTATGAAACAGAGGTTATGAGTAGATTTCAACAGAATTTGAATTGTCAATCTGAGCTGCCAGCATGAATGATCCACAATGCTCACAGTACAGATGAATGATCTGGTTTTGATTGTCATCCAAACGCCTCCAAGCCTTAACACCTTTACCATTTAGATCATCTTAGTCACTGAAATGAAGATCCAGGACAGAATCCGAGCTGTAGCACATAGGTTGCTACCTGGCTCAGATTCAGATCTGAATCCTCCTCGAAACTGGGCCAACTCAGATTTACTTGGATCAAATGATTCATTTACTTAAGCTCATTTACACTTGTGATCCAGCTCCAGATCAGTGTAGCTCATGCTAGTGTGGATCTGCACCTAAGTTTATGCAGACATTAGTGTACATCACTTCCAAGAGGCAGCTTCCACACCCATGTCACACCGGTGTCTAGGGCATGCATACATGTGTGTCCTCCAGCTGTGTCTGCCAACAAAACCTGCCTTCCAAGTGATGACCATACTCATAACTTCCAGGTGCCTGTTGAGGAGGTAAGCAGTGAAGCATGTGAACAGATTTAGTGCAGTGCTTCTGCCTGTTTACACGACAGAGTATGCTACAGAGAGAATGCCTCCCCCCAACAGGACTGCATGCTTGTACAGTACTTCTTTGGACTGAGTGACATGGGAGACAGGGAAGGGACATGATAAAGGGGCAAGTTCATTCATCATCGCCAAGGGGAGATTTGGAGCAGGGGACAGACTTAGGATGAGAGTGTGAGTCATGGTAAGGTTGTTGTCCTTGGCAGGGGTGTAATACATAGCAAGAGGTCATTTGGACTGGGATATGATTCAGGGTCCAAAAAAGGAGTCTAATTCTGGGGCAGGTGGCGTGATACGTATACCATTACAATAGCAACGTATTTATGTTGAGGCATTTACGGTGACTCCACTTTTGCCGAAACTGAGAGGGGTGACCTTCATTTCTAGTTGCCCGCTGTCAGGTCAACTTTTGCCCCAAACAGGTTTTCTCTTTCCCCCAATATGCACCCCCCCTTTCCTGGAGTTTGTTATATAAAGTTTAGGTGGTGTGGGGGGCATAGCCCTCGAAAAAGTTTTCCGTTTTCCTTGTAGAGTGGTTTGACGCGCTGCCATCAGGGAGCCACACTGCCTGGCACTCTAAAGGCAAACGGTGGATTCCCCGCACCCATGTCAGTGTCTACAAAAATGTTGTCACACTGACGTGGGATTCTGAGCAAGAGGTGATTTCAGACCAGGGAGTTATTTGGGGTCTATGGTGGGATTTAGCACCAGGCACGATAAAATAGGGAAATTCAGAGGAACAGTGCAATTTGGGGATGGGGAGGGATTCATGATGGATGTGTGTGTTTTAGATCAGGGCATGATTCAGGTTGCACAAAGAACAAACAAGAATAAGAGTGCACTTCAGGGCAGGAATGTGCTCTGGGACTGGGTGTGATTCAGGACTGGGGGGTGATTTGAAGTTCAGATGTGGTTAGGGACAGAACTTTGATTTGTGAACCAGGGTAGGATTGTAATATAGTGCAGGGATGTTCTTTAAACAAGGCTTTTTTAAGGATAGGGGAATGATTTGGTGCAGGAACATGATTCAGAACTGGGGTGTGAATAGGACTGCATTTCAAGACGAGATGTGAATCAGGAGAGGAGCGTGATCTGGGATAAATGTGTAATTCAGAACAGGGCTACACTTTTGGAGAGGGGTGTGATTCTAGATCCCGGATATGATTTGGGCAGAGGTGTGTTTCAGAAAGGGGTTGTACTTCTGCACGGGGGTGAGAATGAGGGTGGGGGGCATGATCTAGGATAGAGCTGTGAGTAAGAGATCAAGGCTGCACTTCTGGACACAGATGTGAATCCTGGCATGTGTATCATTCAGGACTGAGATATGATACAGAACGGGCTGCATTTCTGGACAGTGGTGTGAATGAGGACAGGGGGCATAATGTAGGATAGAGTTGTCAGTAAGATCAAGACTGCAGTACTGGACAGGGATGAGAATCATGACAGTGGTACAATTCAGAGCACAAGGAGCAATTCAGAAAAGGGTGCACTTCTGGACATGCATGTGAATTTTGACATGGGTATCTTTTGAGACTGAGAAGCAGTTCAGAACAGGCTACACTTCTGGACTGGGGTGTAAATTCTGGCAGTGGTATGATGTGATTTACACAGAGGATCAATTCAGAAAAGGCTACACTTAAGACAGTGGTGTTAATCAGGACAAATGCACAATTTAGGCCTGGAGGACTAGAGGAGCAAGGAGGAGGAGGATGGAAATTACAGGTTGGTCAGTTTGACCGCAGTGGTGGGGAAAATAAT
The DNA here is from genome assembly GCA_016271365.2 of Neoceratodus forsteri. Classification (NCBI taxonomy): domain Eukaryota; kingdom Metazoa; phylum Chordata; order Ceratodontiformes; family Ceratodontidae; genus Neoceratodus; species Neoceratodus forsteri. The sequence goes on along the minus strand of CM028137.1, from coordinate 744,435,194 downwards.
GGAATCAATGTTAGAGGAAAGGGTTATGGAATATCTTGAATCCAGTGGGGCACAAGATTCAGGGCAACATTGATTCACAGCAGAAAGTTCTTGTCAAACAAATCTGATAGATTTCTTTGACTGGGTGACCAGGGTAGTTGGTCAGGGAGGGGCGGTAGACATGGCGTACCTAGATTTTAGTAAGGCCTTTGACACTGTCCCACGCAGGAGGCTAGTTAATAAGTTTTACAGTCTGGTAGTGGGACCCAAGATGGTAAACTGGGTCAGAAATTGGCTGGGAAATAGGACACAGAGGGTGCTGGTAAATGGGGTTCAATCTAAGGAGGGGGTAACTAGTAGGGTGCCACAGGGATCAGTGCTGGGGCCTGTCCTATTTAGTGTCTTCATAAGCGACATTGAGGAGGGGCTGGAATGGAAGGTATGCTTCTTTGTTGATGACACCAAGATCTGCAATAGGGTTGGCACTCTGGGGGGTGGAAAACATGAGAAAAGACCTAAGCAAGCTGGAGGAGTGGTCAAGAGTGTGGCAGCTTGGATTCAATGCAAAGAAGTGAAAAATCATGCACTTGGGGCACAGAAATCCACGGGAGGAAAACATGATGGGGGAGGAGGTACTGATGACAACCAAACTGGAAAGGGATTTGGGGGTAATCATAACAGATGACCTAAAGGTAATCAAGCAATGTGAGAAAGCTTTGAGGAGAGCAGGAGGGATGCTGGGATGCATAGGGAGAGTTATCACCAGTAGAAAACAGGAGGTGGTGATACCACTGTACAAACAATTGGTAAGACCCCATCTGGAGTACTGTGCTCCAGTTCTGGAGGCCACATCTCTGAAAGGACATAGACAGAGTAGAAACAATCCAGAGAAGGGCAACAAAAATGGTGCAAGGACTGCACTAGAAACCATATGTAGAGAAACTGAAAGAATTCAGTATGTATTCCCTGGAGGAAAGGAGGAAGAAGTGGGATATGATAGAGACTTTTAAGTTCATCAAGGGGATAAACAAAGTAGAAGAGGGCAGCATCTTTCAGAAAAAAAAATATGCAATAACAAGGGGTCACAATTTTAGGCTGGGGGGAGACGCGCAATGTGAGGAAGTATTTTTTCACAGAAAGGGTGGTAGATGCATGGAACAGCCTCCCTGCGGAAGTTGTGGGGGCAAAAATGGTAGGTGAATTCAAGAATGCATGGGATTTGCAAAAGGCAACCCTAGTGATAGGAAAGAGTGTACGCTGCAGATCAGTTAGGATCTGGAGTTATATGTAGTAGGTAGGGTAATGGGAGGACTGGGTGGGCCAAGTGGTCCTTATCTGCCATCAAATTCTATGTTTCTGTATTACTATAATTAAAAACAGAGCTGCATTTCTGAACTGGGCTGAGAATAGGAATAATGGGATGACTGAGGAAAGAGCTGTGATTAACAACTGGGCTGCACTTCCAGACAGGAGTGAAAATCAGGACAAGTGAATAATTTAGGACAGGGGTGAAAATCCTGAGAGGTATCATTCAGACAGAGAACAGGCTGCACTTCTGGACAGGGGTATGAATCCTGACATGGGTATCATTCAGGGTAGAGGAGACATTTAGAATAGGCTACACTTCTAGACAGGGGTGTGAATCCTGATAGTTGTATGATTCAGGGCAGTGGTACAGTTTAGAGCAGGTTGCACTTTTAAATAGGGGTGTTTATCTTGACAGTGGTATAATTCGGGGCAGAGGTGATTCAGGCAAGGCTGCACTTCTGGATAGGGGTGGGAACTGGACAGTAGTGGGATTTTATACAGGCAGAGGTGCAGTTCAGACCAGGGCTTGACTCCTGGACAGGAGTACAAATCTAAACAGGAACATGATTCGGGACAAGGATGTGGGAAAGAATAAGGGTACATTCCTGGACAGGAGTTTAAAATGGGACAGGGTAAGATTTCCACCAGAGGTGTGATTCATAATCATACTGTCATTCCGGACATGTGTGACTCCGGATAGGGGTGTGATTTCTGACAGAGGTGTGATTCAAAGAATTTTTAATTTGGACATGGAGCATAATTCTGGACAGGGGTGTGATTCACGGCAAGGGTGCATTTCACAGCACAGTCACTACATGCTGATCAAGCAGCTTCGGTACTGAATGGAGGGCCTACAAGGCCTCTACCGGAACCCACCCCCCACCGCACGTTGACCAAGCAGCTTCGGGAGCGGACAGCTGGAGGACCCACAAGGTAAAGGATTGATGAATTCTTCTACAGTGTCATTTATTCATCAATGTTTTGTGTTGACACCCCTCCCACCCCAGCCCTCCTTTTATTGACATCAATTGGTCATGTGACATTATCTATCTACCCAACTTCCCATTAGCAGGTTATTCTTTGTGATCTCTAGGGGTCAGTCTATATCCTACCGTTTCTCTAGATTTCCCTGATTTCTCCTCTCTCCTTCACCTCCTAGTGCCCCCTTTCTCCTCCTCTCCTGTGTCTCTCCGCCCCATCCTTCCTCCTACTTCTGCTCTCCCTCCAACCTCCCAGTCCTGGGACTTGAACCCTGAACTTCATACACTATAGTCGGTAACCCTACCATCGTGCTATTTGGTCCACCCTGCTGCTTCACTGCTCAATCCCTCCCATATCCCCGTTTTAATCTCATTTTGCCCATCCCACACACTATTGCTCTCTTCCCCCCCCCAACTCCCGGCCACCCCCCTCAACTATGGGCCTTGCCTGGGCTCTCCTTGGACTTCTATGTCTCCTCTTTATTTCACCCTCCTGTTACCTCTGCCCCCTAGCAATTTCAAAGGATCTCCTGACCCTCCCTCTTTCTACACAAGGTTCAGGATCACAAACTGTGCAGTGCCTCTCTACCCTGCCCAGCCTCCTATGCTAATCCTGTGTCACCGTCCCTCCATAATCCACACTCTTGAACTCCTGGCAACTCAGCTCAGTACCCTTCCCACCCCAGCAGTGGGACCAAAACCTTCATACCCCAATCGCAACCCTACCTTTAATTTGAAAAGAGTCAAAACTGCCCTCTTCAGGCACGCCTTATGTCCACTACTGCTATCTGGCAACATGCACCTGAACCCTGGCCCGGTCCACATGCCTACACCCCTCAGATCCCAGAGGGGTAGGCTTCAGATCACCGCTATATATATCTGTAGCTTACTAAAAAAACATGACATCCAGCATGGATGGATGGTTCAGCACAAACCTGACATCCTGGTTGTGATAGAAACCTGGTTATCTTCGAAAACCACTGATGCAGAGGTTGCCATCAATGACTACTTTATCTATAGGATGGATAGATTGGCCATGCAGGATGGAGGCTGCGCCATCTACATCTGTAACTCCCTGCAAGGTCATGTAGTCTCTATCGTGCCCCCCACCCATGAGGCCCAGGCTATAACCATCAAGCTCACTCTTGGCCCCTCAATGAAATCCCTCTACATCATGACAGTTTACATATCACCCCTTAACCAGCAGCTCACCTTCAACTCAAGTGCCACCTGCATATCTTAACTCTCCCACACTTCAGAAATTACAGCTCTAGGAGACTTTAACATCAATTGGCTGTCCCCTAAGGCCACCCCTTTTAAGGACACTATTGCAGCCATGAACTTCACACAAGTAGTCACCTCACCCACCCGCCTAAACCCGAAAACTGTTACCTCCCTGCTAGATCTAGTCTTTATGAACCGCCCAGCCAATCTCACGAAGATCACTGTCCTGCCAGATGCCCCTAGTGACCACTCCCCCACACTCTGCAGCTGGTCCAGTAAGGCCTCTAAGTCCCTTCCGATAAACATGCATCAGCATTGACTAAAGAAGGGATCCCTGAATAACTTCAAAGACTTTCTCCTGCACTGTGACTGGTCACCTACTGATACTGCCTTGTTGGAAGACGGTGCCCTCTCCCACTTCATATCTTGTTTCAAAGTTCTCATGATCATTTTGCCCCACTCGCTAAGCAGGTAGTCAAGTGTCCCTCTACCCTCTGGATAACCCCGGCCCTGCTAGAGCTCATGTGCCACCAGGACAACTAAAGGCATAAGGCCACTGAATCTGGCCTCCCCTCCAACAGGCAACAGTACAGAGTTGCCAGAAATAAATGCACTTGGGAGATTCGTAAGTCAAAGGCAGCTCATTTTCATGAAACCCTCACCTCCTCTTGGAGATCTGGGTGAAATTTTTGAATAACATTAAAGCACTCAACGGTAACTCAGTGTTCTTCCCCCAAACACACACACACAACTTGTTATTAATAGTACCACCATCCTGGACTTGAACCATCTCTAACACACTAAACTCCTCCTTCTCCTGACCGTAGCAGTGTCCTCCCTCTAACTTCTTTGACCCCACCCAGCCCTTGCTCCCCCGGCCGATATTCCGCTCTGCTTTAGGACAGTCTCCCCCCATGAGACAAAACCCTATTTAACCAGAGTCCCTGGGTAAGTCTCAGCACAGTGGGGACTCCTTGGACCTCAAATTCCTACACCTGGCTCTGGATGATGTACTTATTCCCTTAACGAAAATTCTTAACCTCTCCCTCCATCTTGGCCAGAGTCCCTCCCACCCCGAATAATTACTGTCCAATATCCATTCCTCCCCCCCTCTCCAAGGCCTTGGAAAAAATTGTCTCTGACCAGCTCCCTGACTACCTGATAAAATATACAGTAATCTCCTCTGTAAAGAAGAGCATGGCTTCCGAAAGGGGCACAGTACTACACCATCTTCATACACAAAGCCCTAGATAATGGATACTTAGTTGGGTCTGTTTGCATAGACCTGACTAAGGCATTTGATACAGCTAATCATTATAATTCTCTCTTTGTAGACTCCCTCGCTGCATTAGATCTGGCTGTTGAACCTATCTCCTGGTTCAAAAGCTACCTTAGTGGGAGATCTCAGAGGGGCAAAATCAGCAAAATTTTATCTGACAGCTTGCCGGTTTACTCAGGCATCCCCCAAGGATCCATCCTGGGGCTGCTTCTCTTTAGCCTCTTTCTAAACTCCCTCCCAAAGCATGCTCTGGTCATTTTCTCCTTTACGTGGATGACACCATAATTTTTAGCAGTCATCCTGATCTCCCCCCTTCAATGTGCCTCCAGAGTCTCTTTGCAGAAACAGAAGCCTGGTTCCATGCCAATAAACTTGTACTAAATTACAAAAAAGCCAAGGCCATGGTTTTCTCCTACCACCAAAACAAATATAGAGATACCCCACTGCGCATTTTTAACTGTCAACTGCTCCCCCTAAAACAAGTGACCTCTTTCAAATATCTAGATGTCACCTTGGACACTGCCCTCAGCTACCATGAGCATATCCACCTTGTTAGTTCTGCAGCCAATGCTAGAATCGGCCAGCTATATAGGCACAAGCGTTGCTTGCCTCCTGCAACCCTCCACCTAGCAGTTACCTCCTCAGTTCTGTCCATACTGGATTATGGAATCATCTTCTATGGGGCGGCTGACAACACTGCACTCCGCAGGTTAAAAGTCACCCTCAACAGAGCCTGCCACCTCGTTACAGGGTCCGACAGAATGACTCACTCCTGCAATTTTTATCGGATCACCAATTGGCTCAACTTTGGGGGCCGGCTGAAATACCATAATTGCCTGCTTAGCAGGAAGATTGCCAATGGACTTGCCTCCCCACCCCCCCGGCTCAGTAACCTCATCCAACAAGCACCCACCCTTAGTGACACTAGAGGTTCCTCCAAGGCCCCACCAACTGTCTCTTTCTGCAAAACATCCCTGGGGCAACAGGGCACCACATTGGCTAAATGAACTACTCAATGAGATCTTGGCTGAGAAGAACCTAGGCTCATTTAAACTCAAACTTAGAGAGTTTCCTCTTCTCTGCCAGCTGTTGTGACTGCCTCTGACCTCTCCTCTAGCCTACATACTATCTCTCATCCCATAGTCCTATCCCAATCTCATTCAGCCCACCCCTACCTCTCTTCTCTCCCCTTCCTCTCTTTACCATGTTTTAATTTTTATTGACGCTGTACCTGTTACTACAGTTAACTGTTCTGTGATATGAACTGTTGTAGAATTACTGTAATGTGTCTGTTAGAATTTAAGTTGCACACAGTTTTGTACCAGGTTGTTACCCTCCACATTCTAATGTAATATGTGTATTATTCTGTTCTCCTGTATGTACTTCCTTGATGAGGAGCCTTTGCAAATGAGTTCCTGACTCAAAGGATTGTAATTCCGATCTTTTAATAAATAAATAAAATACATACATAAATTTACAGTTGGCAAGTGGTTTAATTTGAGCTTGTTGTGGGATCTGAGACAGGAATTTAATTCAGAGCAGAGGTGATTCAGATCAGAGGTATTGATTTTGGTGCAGGGTTGCCCCCACTTTGCTGTTTTTCAGTTTGTATGTTTTGTGTGTGTGTGGGGGGGGGGGTAATGCCAATTAACTGATTACGGCTGCTTTTCAACTACTGTACCCTCTTATGCCACAGCTCACAGCACTGAAACTAGATAACATGAATAACTCAGGCCAAAACATTTTCAAATTACTAAAAAGTTTAGTATTTAAAACAAACTGGGTACTTCAATTACACTAGAAAACCCTGGATATTTTATTTCAATCTGACAGCCTGCCATTATCTCAGATTCATCTTGCTATGTCAGGAAAGTTCAAATCTTAGCATTGACAAGAATTATTTCATGTGTACTGTATTTCAGCTTTACCCTGCATTCAGGGCAGATTATTGTTAAAAATATATACTCTGTTCACAGGGACTGTATAATTTTTTCCTTGCACTGCATGCGGTCGACTCCTGGTTTAGCATTCTGGTCACTTCTAGGAACAATCACTTTGTTAATAACCAGATACCAAATGGAATGGTCCTTGGCCAATCAGATTTCTAAAATCTTATGCTATTAGTTTTTTCCTGTAAACTATACAAAAACCACGGAAACCAAACCCCGCTGCCAATTAGATATTAAGGATGCCTTCTCATTTACCGAGCTCCATAAAAGTATAGTCCAGACAGCCGAGACCAGCCCCAAGCATTATGAAGTCTAATTTGTTCATGACACAGCCCCTTTTAAGTACTGGATAAGTCTGCAATTTGGGATTTTCTAGGTGTGCTCCTGAAAGAGGAAAGTCTCTGTGGCTGAAGAGTTGTCAGATGTTTTTTGTCTCACTGCAGGTGTGGACTCTAGTGACTGAAATTGCGACCCACAATCAGCACATAAAAACCTCAAGCCAAAACAAAATTACGTTTTTGAAAGTCTGGAATTAATTATTCTGTTATTAAAGTCCAGTTGGTCACATCAGAGAAATCAGTCCCCCCATAGCCAATTATGCTAACTTTTCCATGCTGACAGATCTGTAACTCAGTATGATTTATTTATGTATCTGGAATTTGCATCAAACAGATGGTGGAATGGCACCATGGCCATGAAATACAGTATCTCATTTTCTTGGGGATCCCTTGACACTGCAGGGTACAAAACATGCTCTAGAGTGCTATAGAATGGGATACACAAGTACAGGTTTCAAATGCATATACTACTGTATGATTTTGTATTTTTGGGTTGAATTTGTGTTTTCTTTGCAGGAATTTAGTGTTAATTAAAGGCTAAGGATTTACAGCACTGAAAACTGAAGTCCCCTGCTTATCCACATGTCAGATGTAGCATAGGCGATTAAAGTGCGAGCTTCCCCACATTGCCTTTTATTATCTATTATTGCTGTGTTTCATTTATTACTGTGTGTGATTTTATTTATTGTTTATTTGTACATTTGTCTGTACGGCACCCAGAACCTCTGGGATTGGGCACCTAAAAATAAAATTTGCCTTGCCTGCCTTCCAATTTGCCTCAGCCCTGTCATGGAGGGACCACCACATAGGTGAGAGAGTAGTACAGGCTCCATGCCCATCCAATCCTTGACCTGTCATGTGAGACTGCCAACATGGGTGCCAATTAGTGCCAATTGTGTTGGTGGTTTTGTGATGTGGACACCTGTCCACTGGGGGAGTGGATTAAGACCACCAGAACTCGTTTCACATAGGCCACTGAACAGCCCTAGGTGTTAATGGTTTTTGGCCACTACCAGCTAGAGACATTGCAAAATAAAATTTCACCAGTTAAGTTGCCGCAAAATCTGCAATATTTGCCTTATGAAATATTTCACGAAATTACGAAATTTCACCCACTGCAAACTCATTATAATTATATCTCCCTAGTGTCTAGTGGTCTCCCCCCCGCCACTCACCAGCCCAAATTAGAGATTAAATCTCCATTAAATCTCTCTCCCTGGTGTCTAGTATTCCCCCCACCGGCCGATCTCGGGCACGAACTGAATAAAGCCACTCCCCCACAGTTATTATTAGTGAGATCCCTAAACTCCCAAGCCTCAATCCGCCCAAAAAATGAAATCCCCAGTACTCACTGGTGTCTAATGAACCCCCCAACCCCACCCTGTCTTCAGATAGTGCCCACCCCACACCACCCCAGTACCCCGATCGGGCCACCAGCACAGCCCTCCACTCATCTCCACGGCTGGCAGTCTAACTGAGCCTTCAATGAATGTGTGTGGGCTTGTACAAGCATGCGTTTATTCATTGAAGTGCTCAGTCAGGCTGCCAGCTGTGGAGGTGAGTGGAGGGCTATGCTGGTGGCCCAATCAGGGTATGGGGGAGGACCGGGGTGGGCGCTATCTGATAACAGAGTTGGGGGTCCGCAAGACACCAAGGAGTACTGGGGGATTTAATTTTTTTTTTTTTTTTTTTGGACTGGGGCTTGGGGGTCCAAGGGATCACATTAATAATGAGCTAATTGTGTGGGGGATGGCTTTATTCAATTCAGCCAGTGATCAGCCAGGGGGGACCTCTAGACAACAGAGAGAGAGATTTAATAGAGATTTAATCTCTAATTTGGGCCAGTGAGTGGCAGGGGGTGGAGGGGAAACACTAGACACCAGGGAATTACTCTAGTCTTTGTTTACTTGTGAAATTTTTTCCACAGGAGCGAAATTTCACCCGTGAGTGGTGAATTTCGCTGGTTCGCAGGTGAAATTTCAGTCGCTCCATGGCCGGAAATTTCCCATTTTGCCCCACGTAATATTTTGTGAAATGCACAAATTTTGCAAAATATTGCAGTTTCACACAACACTACTACCAGCCTAGGCTGGATTTGAACCAATGACCTAGAGGTGAAAGGCTCCTTAACCTGTGACTAATCCACAAGCCATCCAGTTCCCCATACAAATGCAAGAGGCTCACATAGTACAAGATAGTTTTTGACAACAGCAGAGGGCACTACATCAACAGTTTGTAAGATACTTATAATTGTACCAGTGGCTCAGTCAGATGCATGCTCACCTCTGTGGTGGGAAGATTAGAAAGCTCTGGGTTCTAGTCCCACACCAGGCACTTGGGTTAATATACAATACTGACACTGTAGGGAAACACACAACTAAGTATCAAGTCATACTCAAGGGTATTGGGAATTTGGTACACTCAGAGGTATAGCAAACTGAAGAGGCAGTTTGCAGGAAAAGCAGTGCATTGGATCCCCAAAAGGATTCTAGGAGAGAAGAAATATCCAAATTCTTTTTTTTATGCCTCTCTGAAAACCATGCAAATGGAGTACTTTAAATCCTTGAGTGTGTTAAATTCCCAGTGCCCTTGAATGTTTTATTTTTTATTTATTTATTCAATCTCAGAGTACAATATCTTTGAGCGCAAGGTGCTCATTTACAAAGGTTTCACATCAGTGAGGAGGGGTGAACAAACGTACAGAGGTGGTAATACAAAGACTAGGTTTAAAAAACAGTAATGTACATACTTTAATTATCTAGAATTAATAACTTTAGTAGTGGAGAAGAAAGGAGCGGGGGGGGGTCAATGAGAGAAGAGGAGTAAGCAGCCAGAAGGCCTTGTCAATAGGAGTAGAAAGAGTGGCGGGTATGGGTAGTAGGTAGATGGGAGGGATGTGGTTGGGGTGGGAGAGTGGGGGGGTAGGAGGATATAGCAAGGGTTGGAAAGGTAAAGCTTTGGAGTGGAAAAGAGGGAACTGGAGAGCGCACAGGTGGTAGTATCATTAAGTGAAGCAGTCGCAGGAACTATTTGTCATAAGATGCTGACAGAGCCTGTGCTTGAAAGGACCTAATCTTGGTATGGATAGGATTTCATTGGGAAGTGCATTGAACCCGAGTGGGTCTCTGTAAGTGAATTACCACTGCCCTTGAGACTTGATACTTGGCTGAGACAATGACTGCCCTACAGTGCATGGAGAAGTCCCAGCAGGACAAAACACATGTTTGTAGTTTGTAATTTTCAGCCTAAGGCAGCATGTGCCCTTGCAAAGCCTTGTCTTCCTGTCTTGCATAAGGATTTGCATACCCATGATACCGTGCACTGGGACAGAGGCTTTAGAGTATGTGTGTAGTTTGGAGAGATGCGCAAAAACAATTTGGATATTTCTTTACTCCTAGAATCCTGTAACTGATCCCACACACTGCTGTTTCTGCAAACTGACTCTTCAGTATGTTACCTCTCATTGAATTAAATGGCCAATGCCCTTGTATACAATACCTTTTTGTGTTAGCCAACATAATATTAGGTCAAATATTTTGTAAAATAATAATTCTGATTACTAAATGCAAGCAGTGTGCTTGTTTCAAAACAAGAACTAAATTGCTAAGTTTCCATTTGCTTGTTTTCAGTGCTTGCCTTAAAGAATCCAGATGAAACGCTAATTTAAATGTGAAATATCATTATTGAATGATTTATTTATATACAAGTTTTGATTAGGCATGGGCACACTGAGCTAGGGATCATTTGCTGCTTTGTGAATGTGTGTCCAGAATTATTTTGACAAGTTTCATCAAAATCAATGTGGTGGTTCAATAATGATTAATTAGGGAAATCACGTAAAAATCCAAAGTAAGATTTTTCTTTGACATTGGATAATTAGCCCTTGCTGTGCCGCTGGCATGTATACATACCCTAAAATTCTATATGATCTAAATCTTATGGCAGCCTATGGGTTAAAACCCACACTGATTTAAATTATGAATCTTACAGGTTCATTAGGTCTTGTTCCAGAACAGGGCCTTTTCATGGTTTGAAAAAATAACTTTTTTAAGTTTTTATTTTTAAGGTTTTAAAATGTTACAATCTCATATATGCATGAACCACTTGGAAAAAAAGCTGAAAAAACCCACAAACCTTTGTGTCCAAGTTAAAGCTGGCAAGAGCAAAAATGTTAAAAGCTAAAAACTACAAATATACTTTACTCCAAAGGTTGACAGTTGTATGGTTCATCAAAAGGCAGTCTAATCTTTTATCTGTGCTGACTTAAAAACATGATTTTCACTTAGTATTTTAATTACAAAAGGCATGTTCATGATTGCCTTGAAAAATTGTTGAGACTAACTTTAACAAACTCAGCACATGCACAGCATGTAGTGAATGTACTTCATCATACATGACAAAAAAAACAGAGATTAAAACAGCCGAGATAATGACTGAGAAAAGAGAAACACATTGCTTTTTGTTTTGTTTCATGTGTTTCTATGGGACTTGTAGAAACTGACAAGCAACCTTGTCTAAGTCCAACATGAACAAAATGTTTAAGGTGCAAACCACAAAAAATAGTCAAACATGACCAAAAAAAGAAAAGCCTTGTGCATTTTGTACTACAATTATAGTCATACACAAACAAAATATCAAAGAGCCTATATCTTATCTTCTCCTTCAAGCAGGGCTCAAAGGGCCCTGCACAAAGTAAGCTAGGACTTGCATCTTGATTCACACAGGGCCCAATGAGCCCTGCACGATGCAAGTTAGGACTCACCTCCTGTTTTGTGCAGGGCCCGAAAGGCTCTGCAGAAAGCAATTAGGATGCATCTGCTGCTTTGTGCAAAGCCCAAAGGGCCCTGCATGAAGTAAGGTAGGATTCATCTGCAACTTCTCTTTAAGAAATAAGTTGGAACTCTTCCTGCTGTGCAAGCAAGTTATGACTATACATTCTCTAAAAGTAAGAAAATCAATTTCTAAATGGTAAGTTAATGCATCATTAGGGTTTCAATGCACAAAAGGAGTGAAATGCAGCATTATGTTTTTTTTCTTTTCAACCTAATGCCCATCCCATCCCTTAGCATCATGACCAAAGGTCAAGCTAAAGTTCTGGGGCCATGGCCCATGGGTCTGCTGCTTCAAGCTACAGGTCTGGAACCCTACACAAAGAAAGTTATGACTCATCTCATGCTTCATGAAGGACTTGCAGGGCCCTGTGTGAGGAATGTTATGACTGATGTATTACTTCACAGCATACCCAAAGAATGTTATGACTGGTCCTGTATGCCCTACTTGAAGCAGCAGATTCGTGGTGCATGGGCACAGATCTGCAACTTGAAGCAATAGACCCATGGACCATGGTCCCAAACCTGTAGCTTGGTCTTGGTTCATGAGACTAGGGGATAAGAAGAGGAGGGGCTCTAGGGTTGGAAAAAAAAAACTAACACCATATTGCCCTCCTTTTGTGGCTTTGGAACCCTAATGATGCATTAATGTCATTTTTGCAATGAAGACATATGTATATCTACAGTATATAAGATATATGCCATGGCCGCAAGAGAAATATCCCTGATATTTCTCACTCGTGCTGTTTGACCTTTGTTGACATGAGTGATGACAAAAGCCAACAGCACGAGTGAGAAATATCAGGGATAGTTCTCTTGGTGCCATGACACATTTCTTTTATCCAGCTCTTGTTCTCCTTTTTTTTTTTATTCTGTCATTTAATTCCATTTTCGGATGGCTGAGGCAGCGCACGATGCATGACGTACATGTTGCTTCTGTGGGCATCAATGCATCAGTGCACTTCTCAAGAGTTCCAGAAGGACCCATACTCCAAGGAAGCTGAACAACTCAGACCGAGTTGTGAGTGTTGCTTTTTGTTCAGCTTCATTGGAATGTTGCTCCTTCTGGAAGTATTGCTGCACGGGCTGGCAGCTCTTACCTGCACCCCTCTCACCCTGGGCTATTCACGGTTTTTCACTTGGGACTCACTTTTAAAGAGTGCAGCAGGTCTGGAGTAAGCCGGTGGTTTGCGCAAGTGGGTGTGGTGTTTAGGGAGGAGAGACTTTGTCAATGAGACAGTCGTGGAAGTGACAGGAGGTATGAAAAGCTGCATTATGTCACAGCAGCAATGGGAAGGGGAATTTTGTTTAAAAATTGGAAAGTACACTTGTTATGCATGAAATGTATTTAAATAAGTGTTCGTCATTTGTTTTTAAACACTGACAGAGAAGGAGCTCAAAGGGGAGAAAATTAAAGTAAGCAGTGTGAGTACGGACAGAAATTAAACTAGCTGGTGGGTGCCAGCATGCAAGTGTGGTTTTCATTTCTAAATTTAGAACAGTGCTGCTTGTGCTGCTGGCTTCCACTAGTCAGGACCTACAGTGATACTATTATTTTCTCATGGGGACCTAGAGTGATAATATTTCAGTATTCTCATTCTACATGGGGAGAAATGGAAAAGATTAGTGATAAGTGCCAGAAAATATCTTCAAGTACTGGATAAACATATATATATATTTATATAAATTATGTTGGTGCTGTGGCACCAGTGTTAGTAGGGCTGAGTGGAGTGCTCAGTGTTAAATCCCTAACTTTGCACCTTAATAACTTCGGCAGTGTTTGATGAAATTGGCCCAAATTAGGCATGCATTGTTCAGGGACAAATTCTTGAAGTGAAATAAGATTTATGATAGTCGCTTTTGTGGTTTCTGACATCCAGGTGTCTCATATTTACAGTAATGTCTAAATTTTTTCCTAAACATAGTACAACCTTATTTGTTCCCACCTACAGCCTTGACGGTATGGAATTTTTCCAAAGCATCAGGGTAGAAGGGGCCTGGTCCAAGGTACTGCCGTTCAAAGGTGTCATGGAAAAAAATATTAACTGGATCCAGAGTTAAATGGAAACATAGAAACTGTCAGCAGATAAGCCTGTAGGCCCTGTACATTGTATGTGGCCACTGACCCTATGTGATCAATGGCTTTTCAATGGAATTATAAGTATTTCGTTTTTTTTCCTGAGCATGCTCAGTAGGGTTTTTGGATAACCCTTTGATACAACCCAAAAATCTTGATGTCATCAGAATTTGGCTGTCGCACCACTTAGTGTTTTTTCTAGTCGTGAGAATAGCTTTCAAATTCCGATGCCCACCATCTTTTCTTCTTTTTTTAAATAAAAACATGGAAAATACATAAAAAATCAAGCATTTTTAAAAAACAAACACTTGAACCTAACTAAACAGGACCCATTTACCTAGATTCTGGTGTTTATTTTTTACATTTTCACCCAGAAATACCTTTACTGGACATGCCAAAATCCTGGGTGCCTAGCTTAGCAAGAGCAGCCATTTTCAAGTCATGAACCTTAAATTCCACTACTGCACACAACTTGGTACATCAGGAATTTTCAACTTGCACCCAAAACAGTGATAGTGACCTCTTTGTAAGCTCACACAAACTGTCTTAATTGAGTCTGCAAAGAAAATGATTCACATTCATGAAAACTGATTTTTTTAAAAGTATAAATGCTTTTAGCAATTTAATTTTTGGTTTGTAGGAAATGTAGTGAAATAACAGATGATTTTTAATCAACACATTTCTGCGTACTTCTGTACTGTATACTGTGTTAAATGGCTGAACAGATCAGGCAGATGTTTTGTAGGAGATATAACCAAATTACCAAATAATTAAAATGCAGAAATGGTCAGGAAAATCAAGTCTGACTCCAATTTCAGACTTTTTCAGCACATCAGTACAAAGCACTCAGTGAATAAAGAACTCGATTAATTTCACTGTAACAATATTTTTGTTCTGTGATGCTCTTGCACAAACATAATGAAAATATTTATGTTGACAATCTCAGATTTCAAGCAAAATGGGAATTAGAGGTGGTAGTATATTGCATAAGTACTATACCTGGGCTTCTGTGGGACATTCACCCTGTGATTAGTGTCCATGCTGCACAGTGGCAGAACACAATATGCTGACACTGGGGTACCCAATCCCCAGTGTGGAGTCTGGTCCCTGTAAAAAAAGAAAACTGCCCCTCATTGTTTTTCCTTTTACATTTTATTTAAACCTATATTACAGAAAATGGTCCCTTGTCTAATTGTCATTCCCCTACATCCTCCAAATTCCCCACCCTGACCCCCTACTCAGCACCCACCACCCCACCCCATACACCCTGACTCACCTAATGATGGTCCCATTTCATAGATCCACTCTCCAGTTGGAAAGACATTCTCCTCCTGAAACTGTGACTGCGATATTAGAAAACAGGATAAGTCCGGTTAATGTATTTCAGTACGTACTGAACTTTTACTGCTGACTTTGTCATTTTTAAATACTTTTACACCAAATTTCCACCATGGTCTTTTAGGGACCCCACCTCATGAGCAAAGAAGATGAAAGGTTTTAAATTCATCCCAAAAGGTGATTTTACAATCAGGCCACAAAATCATCTTTTGGTAGTGATTTGAACATTTCCACCTACCACTTTCATGATGTGTGTTCATAAGAAGGCCATGTTAAAAATTTGGTGGAAAAATATGGTAAAATGACCAAGTTATTCATAAGCATTTCATTACTTCAGAGTTCATTCATAACTTCTCTAATTTTCAATATTTTGACTCCAAACTTGTACCAGAGCCATTTTTTCACACCCATTCATAAACGTGCCACGTGTCATTTTTCAAATACTGTTTAAAACATGTTTTTGCCCTTGTGGCATGAAATGACATGTTGGCCAGTATTCTGTAAATGTCACACGTCATATTTATAAGGGGAGGTCGTACAAAATTTGGGGTCAAACTTTTGAAAAAAAACCAAAAATTAAGAAACATTGTGTGTAGTGCCAGCCTTTTCTCCAAGAGACAGTGCTTTTTGAGCCCATACCAGTGAGCTGAGTTTGTGGGTGAGCTCAGAGATACAGCTGAATTGGCCAAGGCTGGGGGAATGGAGCTTTCATATGGCACCATCACCCCCCCAGCTTGGGAAAGGAAGGTGCAGGATTGCCTGCATGGGCCTAAGTACCCTATAGTGAAGAGAAATCTTCTCTTGGCATAGGACCTTGCACCTCTGTACCAGTGCTGCCAGAGGGTTCTGCTCTGTGGCAGACAGATGGGCTCCTTGCCCTGCATGCCTGTGTCTGTATCCACATGGAAGTACATGTGCTTCTGCAGCCCACCACACAGCCCCACAAATCCGTGACATACATTGCAATACAGAATTGCAGGGTCCAGAAGGGCCCTGTGCTTCTGCAGGCAGATGGACACTTCCCTTGGCACAGGGCCCAGCGGGTCTGCGTCTGCATCTGTTCCCAAAGGTCCCGAATGGACCTGTGTGAATGAGGATATATTTCTACTGTCTCAAAGAGAAAGGGAATTCTTTAAAAAAAAAAAAATGTGTAATGTACCTGTTAGGGTTCAGCTTAACACCACAAAAGTAGGGAACTGTGGTGTTAGGGTTTTCAACCCAAACTCCTCACCCCAATCCCCCAAGCAGCAAAAGGAAAGAAACACAAAGGTTTGGGGTCTCAGAGTCTTGGATCATCAGTGGTGGGGTCTTCCTTGGGGTTGTCAACCTGAATGCCCAGTCCCTTCCCTGAGCAAACAAGGTTAGGTATGATCTTGTGAAGAAAGCTACAATAGATTCTGTTGGCAACATGTGGTGAGACATACATCTGTATCTTTGAAGAGTGTATCACTGTGAGGCACTGACATGGAGCTTTACCTTGTGCTTTGGACAGGAGGATATTGGCTGGGGAAGAGAGCTGAACATTAGGTCTGATAACCCCAAGGGAGACCCCTCCACTATTTCACCAAGACTCCAGAGATCCAAAACCCTAGTGTTTTTTTCCTTTTACTGCTTCTGGGGTGGTAGTGGGGAGCTAGGGTTGAAAACTCTAATGCCACATTTTCCATTTTTTGTGGAATTAAGTTGAACCCTAACTGTTGCATTAACACAGTTTTTTGCAAAGAGTATATACGTGTGTGTGTGTGCATGCATGCATGTGTCTGCATGCGTGTGTGTGTGTGTATATATATATTATGAGGGGCCATTTTCCCCATAGGAAAACACATCAATTAACTCTGAATACTCATCAATTAAACCTAAATACCACAATTAAAGCTATATAGCACAGCAATTAAATTCATATACAGTACCAGATCAATAAAATACTATAACATATTTAAAGTAGCAGTATTTGTTAGTAACCATACACATTTTTCAGTAATAAGGTTCGTCTGGCAAAAATATCAAGATACACATTTTTCTTCTTTTTTTTTTTTATTCCTGAACCAAGATATGGGGTCTTGAAGTTTTAAAAAGTTCCAACACTCATGCCACACCCACCATTATAAAAAATTAAATATTTTGTGCTGTTAACTATCAGAAACATGTGGAAGAACCATCCTAATACAACTACAGTATGAATCTGGCATGTACATTTCAACAAGTATCACCAGGGGATGAGATTTGTAAAACTGGTGAATGGTGGCCATCTTGAATGGCACGAGTCATTCATTACAAATGCAGCTATAAAAAAAGTCTTAACAATGTCTGAGAAAGCAAAATATACTGAGCATGAATATTAGGTTGTAAGAAATACATTTTTGCTAAAAAAAACTTATTGTTTCACTAACAAATACTGCTGCTTTAATTTAACTATTCATTATGTGACAGCACCTGATTATCAATCAATTAACAACAAATTACCATTCAGTTAACAAATTATGGCAAATTATACATAAAATAAAAATGTTTCTGCAACACAAATGGTGTCTCACCCATCCTTATCATATAAAACAAACATTAGGAAAATGCTGTATGCTCAGAAATGTCATCTTGCCTTAGGTCTCATGGCTCATAACCTCATTAGCTGCCTTCAATAGTATTTTATTACACAATACACTTTCCTAGCATGTGTGTGTGTGTGTGTGTGTCTCTATAATACTGGAGCAGTAGTGCCAATATGTTAGGGTTGACTTAGCATTTGTGTCAAAACCACTGTTTTGGACAGCTTAGAAATCAACCATTTTAGGATCTAGTGATTAGAAGATTGGCAAGCACTCTTACACTCCTAGAAGCTAAGTTCATGCCAACTTTCAGAACAATAGCTTCAGTAGTGTTGTTGCTATAAACTGACAAAATTACACAATTCACTTAAATGAAGCCTTTTTTTTAAACCCAGATAATGAAAAAAAATACGCTGATTGAAAGTTTGAAATGTTCTGGTTCTTTAGATACTGGCACAGAATATGGCCTTTCATTCATTTTAAAATGAAAAAAGGTCACCTTTTGAAGTTCAAAGTGATTTTAGACTATGGAATAGGTACATGCACAAACCAAAAAAACTGTCATGACAAAAAATATGAAAAAAAATCACCTTTTTGGTTTCTGATTAATTTCCAATGTGTCAATCAGAAACAAACACACCAAAAAAAATGTTTTTTCGTGAATGGAAAATAAGGAAAATACTCTGATTTAAAAGTTGAAAGTTCCAGTTTTGATGCAGAGGAGTCAAGAAAGGGCTTTTCATTGGTTTCACAATGAAAACAAAGACACCAAAGTAAAAAGTTTTAAGGTTTTGAGACTTTAAAACACCTGCACAAGCAAAGGAAACACATAAAAAATTACAGCAAGTATGAAAAGGGGTTTTATTCATTTGTAAGTATAAAAACATTAACTTTTTTTTGTTTATGATTGATTTCTGTAATGAACACTTTTTGAGAAGCCCAAAGCACACCCCACACCTACTCTCATGCCTGGTTTGGGAGAGTGGGGTGTTAGGGTTGGAAACTGTAATGCCTCATTTCCTAACTTTTGTCGCTTTAACCCTAACTGGAGCATTAAGTGTTTTTGCAACATGATATTTGCAAAACTTATCGACAGCTGCTGTTAGTGACAGTGGGAAATGGGATGAGGGTTGAGCCCCTAACCTCCCCCACCACCCCATCCTCCATGACCCCATGACACACTCTGGCATTTGTCAGTGTGTGGAGGATGGGGTTGGGGGTTAGAGGCTCAATCCTAACATCTCATTTCCCCACTTTTGTTGCTGTAACCCTAACTGATGCATTAACAAAATTTTTTGCAATGAATTTCCTTACTTTTTCAAAAGGTGTAATGTAAATGGCAAATGGTATGTGTTGGTGGGAGCGCAGCGCCCAACCACCAAGCAGCCCATTTGTGCACAATGATATGTATCTGTGGAAGTACTGGCCCTCTGGGCCCTCCGCTCCCACTTACACATAACAACCGAGCCATACAGTAGCCCTATAGGCCTGACAAGGAACCCGTGTAATACTAATTTGCCAATATCTCGGTAACCGTAGCAGCTATGAAAAAAAATCCACAGCACTTGTAATCATGACTTCGAAACCTTCACGCATGCTTGATTTATCTAAAGGTAAACTAAGCTGTGGGTAGCGAAAAATCCGTATCTTGCATCGTTTTCAAGATATGGGAACCGAAAGTTGCTGGGGGGCCCACAATGTTATCCTATGGGGAAAAAAATCAACTTTATAATGGCATATCTATGGAATGGTATATCTTTTTTACACCTAAACAGCATAATTCACATCTCTGGGACATCCCCTTTATACCCTGCAAATTTCAAGCCAAAAGACCAAACCATTTATTTACAGTGCATTGCCAAAGTTTTTGAAATCCTAGTTCGCAAAGTGTCAAAATCCCCATTCACGAGGTCAATCCCCGTTTGCAAGCTGTCACAAACAATCCTCATTCATGAGTAATCTTTGATCATCAGATTTTGGCCATCTGGTCTCCAAGTCACAAAATGGGATTTTTTCAACTCACGAAAGGGGATTGGCTCACGAACAGGGATTTTCACAGCTCACAAATGGGGACTTTGACAGCTCACAAACAAGGAATTAAAAAACTAATCCCCTTTTGCAAGCTGATAAAATCCCCATTCGCGAGTCGATCCACTTTTGTGAGGTGTCAAAATCCCCATTCGTGAGCCAGTCCTCGTTCGCGAGAATGGCCATCTGGGTGTGAAATGACGATCAAGGATTTTGTTGGCTAGTGTAAGGGGATCGACTCATGAATGGGGATTTTGACAGCTCATGAAAGGGGATTCAAACACCCAATCCCCTTTCGCAAGCTGACAAAATCCATGTTCGC